>JAOCPT020521517.1:0-11813 GCA_026546935.2 Palythoa grandiflora
ATGGCTAGCCTGCCTTTATTTCATTGGATGGGCTAAAACGAAATGTATCTGTTTTTTCTTTGCAGTTTTTACTAATTGATACAGTGCAGGTTTGGACAAAAACTAAGTTTCTTATTGACTATGGAATCAAAATTTTTTCTTAAATATTTAAAGCTGTGCTTTCTTATAAACACAAGTTTGCAAAATATCATTTTCAATTTGGAGCGAATTCAACAACGTACGTGTGTGCCTCCAGCTGTTATGTCTTTGAAGCAAGGGTGTTGTTCAGTGCATTATTTGACCCTGTACATGTAGACTTAATCTGCATCAGTATATTGTAATTTGTAAACAAATTCTCTTATAATTTGAGATATTATTTTATACTGAAACTTATAATTTTTCATTAAAAGTATGGGAAAGTGCGGAAAAAGACAAATAGTGCAAAATAGTGCGGAAATTGGTCAATAGTGCGGAATCGCACCATCACACTTTGCCAGATGCCCTGTTTTTTTTTAATTAATTTTTTGCGGCAAGGCAACAAAAATTATCTTACGGTTTCTTTTCACCACTACTTGGGACAAATGCTTTTCCAACATTCAGTTTGGCATCTTTCAATCTAGCTTGTCTTCGTCTTTTGATGGGATCACTGTGAGCCTCACCTTCCATGATTCGGTTGAATTTCTGATCAAAGTAGCCTGCCTGTAAAGCACTCCTAACTTTGCTTCCTCCAGGAAGCATTTGTTTGCCCTTGTGGGCTGCCACATTGAAATCTGAAATATTCAAATGCAAATATATTTAGATGATTTATCAGAAGTAATAGAACTGGACGGGAGGGGGATGGGTGGATGATCACTGTCACCACCCCAATTATTTTTACAGAGCGTTGGTCCTCACTGCAGGTATTTTTTGGTTTAATTTACATGCGTAACCAAATGTGTTTTCCATGTCTTTTGCTAGATTTAAAAAGATGTTCAGATGCAGCAGAAGTGGAGAGGGCTCCCCCCATTTGAATAATTTTGTTGAGAATCCTGATTTACAACAACAACACTTTAATTATTTAGCACTCGAGATTGTTACATTATATTCAACTAATTTATGTCTTACAAGTTACCGTTTGAAAAGAGCGCAAGGTACTTGACAATAGTTAAAACTAATCAAGTCAAGTACCTCAGCCAAGGGTCTATAGCTTAAATTTTGATAGTATGTTGTAGGAGGATACATCAACACAATAGATGAACAGGAGAAACAACAGAGAACTAAACAAACAAACAAACAAAACTAATAACATGGGAAAACAGCTTAGATTTTAATTTTTATCTAGATTTAATTGGAGATGAGACAAAAATTTTAGTTATTATATCCATCGATAAAGGAGTCAACCAAAAATTTCTTAAAAGATTATCGTGGTTTACTTTTAAAACGTTCTGAAATTGAGGTCCAGATTTTGACGCCCAAATAACGAATAAGTTATTGGAAACGTTTAGTTTTGCAGCAACAAAATTATAACGAAGGAAAATCGCAAAAACAGTGCACATGTAAAATTGCTCAGTTTCTGAGCTAGGCTGCAAAGCGTATGATTCAGAACCCGACTCGCCCCATGTCTCAGGTGGTCAACCGTTGATCACGGCTCTGGATCGCGTCAAAACAAAGAGTACCGTCAGGCTGTTTCAGAGCGGAGTTGCAGGATTGTCACGAAAACGTCCCTAATGTATGCAAAGGTCAATAGGCCTCTCCAAAGTGACGTCACAACCATTCTTCTTGATATGGCGCATATATGCGCATCAGGCGAGTTTGATGTTTACTTCCATCATCTATCGCAGAGAGCAGATAAAATGAGCGATCTCGCCAGTGAACAGTGGGCAAGGTTCTCATATAATGTAAAATTGTGGCACGGCTACTGGACGCGATGGGAACCCAAAGCGGCTCTTGATCCCAAGATCGCATTCCGAAGTGTTAGACATTTCAAGTTTTTGAATGAGGAAAAAACTAAAGTCTGGCATCAGAACACTTGGATTTACGAGGATGGTAAAACAGAACACAAAGGACCGTGGGACTTGACCAAGGAAACGAGTTTTGAGTCTAATCGAGGACTCGTTCACCCGGCGACGGCAAGCCTAACGAAAGGATTTTTCAATTTCTGTAAAAATGGGAGCTGTAAGTATGAGTAAAAGCTTATCTTATTAGACTTATTAGTTGGAATGAGCAAGAGAAAGTTAAACGGACTAGTTTGTTTGCCTTTGATTTCGCAAACTGCGTTTCTTGTCGTGATATTGGCTTGATTAGATTGATTGGGGTAAAAGTTTTTTTGATTTGATATGACTGAGTGGAATTTTAAAAAAAAATATTTTTGATTATTTAGTAGCACGCTTTCCTTTTTTTAAAACATAGGCCTGAACCACCGCATTCATTCTGTTCACGTAAAAGACCCATTCACGGTTAATGTCACGCATACGTAACTTTTGATAAACACAAAGTAGCGAAAATTAATCGATGTCAGTGTGGAACAAGCTCCTAAAAATTACGACATTTACCATTTTCTATGGTTATAGGCCAAAAGCTCGCAAATAAACAGCTCCGTAAAATTGCCAAATTTTACCGACATTTGTATTTTGGGGTCTTGCTCCTCAACATACATTTGTCTGTAAATAGTGATTTCGCATGGCTCTATCTTCACCATCTTGTCACATAGCAATCCCAGACTCGGCAGATATAATAGTTCTAAAGCATTCTTTCAACCAGTAGCGATAAAGTTTTGCTTAAATTTTGATAAAAAAACGTAAAGGGGTCTATTTAGCGAACGTCTCGCCAATCACAACACGCATATTGACCGTCTAATCCTTTTAAAAGTTTTAAGAAAGTGTCACAAAAAACTAATAATTTGAATAGCAATGAAATAAGACGATTATTCTTGTTGTATTCAATAACTGAGGTTTTTATAAGCATATTTCGGGACTACAATTCCCTTTATCGATATATCAGTGTGATAATCAACAGCCGTTGTCTTTGCTTAAATATGAACTTGGTGTAAAGAAAATTAAATAACAATGTTAGCTTATTATTTTATGCTTTAGTAGGTTTCTGCCATTTAATGTCGAGGGCTTCTTTAATTGTAAAATTAATGCCCACGGGAGAGGTGTCAAGGATTTCATAGCAATGCTCACCGCACCACGGCGCAGGTCCACGACATTTCTTTCAATATCGATATACGGACTTTGTTCGTGTCCATAATTAGGTGCTCACGCATACATATGGCAAGGTGTCAGGTCCTTTCACCAACATAGTAATTTTTATACATAATTTTATCATCCAAATTTATTTCCAAATGGACGATTGAATAGCAGACTTGTTAAGATTTTAAACACAAAAACGACAACTTTAAGGTTCTTTGCAGATACGTTTCGGCAGCATCTTCTGCCTTCGTCAGTGTTTTAGGAAGCTAGATAATGATATGTTTATATAGGAATTATAATGACAATACTCAATAGTGATAATACTGAAATAATAGAATTGTTTAGAATACAATAGTGGTATTTACAATTCATTATATTGTTTTTGTTGCTCGTGCGTCGACGTTTAAGAGCAGCGCAACAACAGATATGAGACAAAGCGGTGAATCTGACGATTCAACATGAATGTGCATTCAATTCACATTCATGTTTTCAAGGTGCCAATAAAATTATTATCATCGGCAGATACACTTTTTTCTTGTTTTCAGTTATTAACACAGCCCCGGAGTATGTGCTGGGAAAGGTTTTTGTTGTTGAATTGGGGCTGATACGAAGTCCATTGCGTTGTTCTGTCATCTGCTTGTATAGCGACAAAGGTGATCTACGGCTAACAGCAATTCGCGAGGATGAGAGAGGACTTGATCCAAGTGTATATTGGACATCGCACATTCACTTGAAGGTATTTTGTACATTCGCTAAATCATTGGGAACTAGGCCCGGGGTGTTAAGCATTTACACAAACTGATTTGTTGTTCTGACGGTGTTTTTAGTGGGGATTAATAGCTCATTTGCGAATTTTGCTCCGTTGCTCACAAGCAAAGCCTTCAAGTGGAGGCCAAGTTTTAACTTCTAATAAATTTATTGTATTTTTAATTTTAAGAACTTGGCCTTGACTTGATGGTTTTGCCGATTTGTGAGAAATTGAGTGTAATTCGGAAATGAGCTATTGTAAGAGATATCTGATGAGCAGCAGAATTACCTAAAGAACTGTTCCAAAGTTGTTTTTTAATGTCAAAGATGAAAACGCAATACATGGACCAAGCGTTCCAAGGGACCGGTGAAAATGAATGGATCACATCTGAAGGTCCACTTTTCAACAGACGCAAACCAAACAATTTGGTTTCCCACTGAAATTTCTGGAAGTAATGGTTAAATGGTAAGTGGCCACGTTAAATATTTTTGTTCTAGCAGCTATTAAACCAAGAAATTTTTTCTGCTCTACACTGAGGTCAGCCACAAGGCACTTTGTAAAAGAGTAGCATATTTTTCCTGGCACTTCAGCACACATCGAAGAATAATTGTATCTTAATACAAAAAAATGACTTTCAAAATCGCGTTTTACGGCAAAACTGTGCCGAAGAGTGATTAAACTTTGGTCACTGGACAGAACGCGCAACTGCTTTCTTCGCAAAAGACTTTAATAAAGAATTTCTTTTGACCTTCGGTAGCGCTAGCGGTGTTTGCAATACAATTTGCAAAATTGGCGTTGTACATACTGCGGTAAAACGTTCGTTTTGGAGTGTATTCAATTCTATAGGAAATCCATAAAGGTTTATTCGAAAATGGTTGCCATTACAACCATGCATGACCCATATTAAGGAGTGATGGGGTTCAAAAAGGTTTAAAGTCAGTCAGTTCCGGCTTCCTCGGTAGCGAAGTTGATCGTCCTCCCTCTCAGTAGCATTTTAATCACTCTCCTCCGATTTGTAATGTCCCTGGTCATTCTCACTGCCACGCCCAAGGCGGTATTCATCCATTCCTTGATATCACAGTATTGAATGCGAGGTCCGCCTCTTCTCCTGTTACCGGTGTGCATGTCAGTAATCATGTCTCTAGTCAAACCCTTGGCTCTAAAAGCATGAACAGTCAAACCCTTGGCCCTAAAAGCATGAACAATGCCCTTGGTTACACAGCTAGGCTTGATCAGTTATTGCCTTGGCTATACATATGCAGAGGGGTACAATGGGTAAGTACTCCCCAACACAATTCAGTTCAAAATATTTTTGTGAGTACCTTCCATAAAAAAATTAACATTCAAATAAAAGTGGCTTAGATTTTGCCAACAGCGTACGTTTTTAATTTATTCAAAGGTGTTAGCTGCCTCAATGGGGGGAAGGGGGGAGGGGGTGTCAAGGGGGATAAATTTTCCATACAATTCCCCAGGGAGTGTGCCCCAGGGCTCTCTATATACTCGTAACTTTGACACTCGCCCCCACCTCCCAACAAAAGATTCTGCGTATGGGATTGTTTACTACTGGAGATGTCAACCTTTTTGAAAATAATTTGTATACATGAATTGAATTAGCGACGCCATGCAACATTTTTTTTTTTTTGCAAAGGCAAATTTAGTTTATTGGGGAAAATATTATGTATGGTATTAGTATGCATGATTAAGTACGGAGGTTTTTCCAATACCGATGTACTGTGCTTGGTAAACGATATTTGAAAGCTTTCTATCTGAAGTTGACACCGTACATACTGATTTCGCTGCACTTGACAATAGGGTATTATAGCTTCTTTCATTTGACTAAATTAGGTCCTTGATTTCTTTTGAAAGATTCTGAATAATGTCGTGATTTGTTATAGGAGTTCTGTATAAAGGTTATGATTTGATATGAAGGTCGAGAATTTTATCGTGATGTATTGCTCAAAAAAAAGGCTGAAAATTCGGGGTCACTGTTTTTGAATACCATGTTTTTTTGTCAAGTCTAACTTATTAGAATCAATATTTTTAATAACCGAAAGCTATAATCTCAACGAATTCCTTTCCTCGTTATAGAACTGGCAATCAAGTAGAAAATGTTTTTCATCTTCTAAGTTACATTCTGAGCAGAATGAACATAGACCTTCTTCCCTTGGTAGTTTTAGAGAGCAATACCGTCCCCTTTCAATCAACATATTATGATTACTTATTCTTAGATTAGTCAGTTCCTTTCTAAATAATATATTTTCAACTGATCCAAGATAATTTTCATATTCATAATTTGACTTGATTTCGCTGTGGAATCTTAGTTTTTCAGAATTTTCAAGTTTTTCTCTCCCTATGGTGATCTATTTATCCTGTAACAGCTTAACACCAGTCCTAATATTACATTTGGATGGGTACAATATATCAGATTTTAGTCTTCCAATTTTGTCCAATAATCTTCGAATATGTGAATGAAAACTTTTATGTCCAGTGTCATTTAGAGTTTTAGACATAATGAAGGCTTGCTTTTCAACATCATTATCTTCTAAGGAGATAAGGACAAGGATACCTGAAAGCTTTCTATTAAACAGTTAGAATAGAGCTCGCACTTTCTATCGGCTGATAGAAATTGAACGAGAGTATTCTAAATCTCTGAAGCATAAAGAAAACAACAATAATGTCTTGATAGATATCGATAAAGTTTTTATTTATTCAAACAATGTTGATGATAAACAGTTACTGCACATGCGTGCTGGCCGGTGTGCTCGGCAGTCTGTAGAGTGAAACTTTTTAAATTAATTATTCAAGCTGATTTTCTTCTTATCTTCGAAAATTTTTATACTATATTTTGTTGCTGCCTTTGTATCATCTGGAATTGTTTTCTCAATTAGAAGCTTCAAATCGTCTCAGCAAACGACAGAAAATTTGAAACGGTAGACGCCATATTGGATCTCACAGGCACTATCAATTCAAGTAACAAATAGATTCCATGTTTTCGTACGTCTGTTCAGTAATAGATCATAGATGAACTTAAACTGTGGAAAGAACAAAAAAGTGATGTTCTTACCACAGTTTGACGTCCTCTATGATGTATTACTGAACAGACGCACAAAATATGGAATCTATTTGTTTTATACAATAAAGAATTGAAAAACTTGTAATGGTGACGTCAAGCGTGCGTCTGTCCTCTAATAGATCATAGAGGAGAACCACTCAAAATGGGAGAATAACTTGGGTTATTATATAACACCTGATAGATAGCGAGTACAGCAGCCAATCAGATTACAGCATTTGCGATAGATAATGACTAAATTTATACTACTCAAAATCAATATTGACTCCAAACATGTTTTCTTAGGAAACGAGTAACTTACCGACATCCAAAAGATTTGTTGGCGAAGAACAAGTAGTAACAGTCTTAATGGAGGACAAAAATGATCTCACTGGCCAACAGTGGGAAGGCGCGGCGTGGGAGAAGCCGGCAGAGAATGAAATTCACGTTTTTCTTCCTGATGGAATTGCGGTCAAGTGTCCGAAAGATGTGACGAAACTGTCCGGGGCAGGTTTTACTTTTACAGCGTGCTGGCTCAACCGCGATGGCGGCCATGAAGAAATTGGGGAACAAACAGCATATTTCGAGGATGGTAAATACTCGCACATGAAACTTGGTATTTACCAAGCTCAAGAAGTTTGAACAATTTAACTCGTGGGGAATGGGGAGGGGGGGGGGGGCGCTACTTCGGGGTGAAAAGGTGAAAGGGATGCTCGTCGTGAAATGTAAAAAAATACTCTAAAAGAATACCAAGACGTGAAAGTTTGCGAAAAAACACCTCACAGCATAGATTTTTGAATAAATTTAAAGGCAGGAGCAATCCAAAGAAGTAAAACTTGCTCATTTTGTTTTTAAACCCTAAAATACCCCTTGATTTTTCTCAGAAAAAATTCAAAAATACCAAAGAGCCAATTTTGATCCCTAAAAAATACGACTGGCACCACCCTTATCATACCAATATAGTCCCACTACCCCCCCCCCCCACACACACACACACACACACACGTGATCATCACTAAACAAACTTGACAAAAGCAGCAAGAAAGTGTAAAAGATATGTCACGTGTCACCTATATTTTTTTCTTCAGCTATAGAATAAACATTATTTCTCCTTTTGATGCCAATAAAAGCTGAAATAAGCTGAAAGCTGAAATAAAGATAAAATAAAAATTAAAAAAAAACTGCTACAAGTTTGACAGTTGCTCGCAAACGAAAAAGTTTCCAGAAAAATGAAACGTTGCCCAAAAGATGCTTAGCAACTTGTGGACAGGCCAAGATATAAGAAATTTTCAAGTTAAAACATTTTTTCTGTAACTAAAATAATGTAAGCAATTTTTTTCATGCAACGTTTTTGCAAACAATTTTTTTGATATATTATGAGACAGCATGCATACAAATATTTTATTTTTTTTCTCTAAACTTATTCATGGTGCTGAAACCTTGTCGTGATGGGAGGGGAAGGGGCTTGCGTTCAACTGTGAATCCTAAATGCTATACCAACGGGAGCCATGCCCCTAGAATGGTCTACCATGTTTGGCAGGTCTCGGGGATAAACTATCTTATAAAAAAAGAATGTTACGGAAACCAGTATTAGCGCTAACTCTATTGGCCCGGTTGTGGATTCGAGTCAGCCATCTGACAATCTGACTGAGCGGAAGTGAGTCAGTTAATGTGTGATGGAATAGGGGGTGTGGCGTAAGAGAGAACAGAGAGAACAGAAAGAAGAGGTTTATGCAAGGAATAATATTGTGAGTGAATAAACGGGAATTGAAACAACAAACGTGTGTGATTGGCAAAAACAAGAGTGACGATTTTGTGGCGAAATCAACTTTCGCACATGACCACCAATGTTGAAAGCCCTTACACGGAAGTGGGGAGTGCGATAGGCAGTCTACCTGGGCCCAAAACCAAGATCTGCCTAGGCACATGAAACGTTCGAACCATGTACCAAATATCCAAGACTGCCCAAGTACTCCAAGAGCTGCAAAAGTAAAATTAGATATTCTGGGCATTAGCTAATGTCGCTGGACAATTACTGGCAAACAGTTTTACCAGCAGTGGATCGGTTATTTTATATTTAGGGCGCGCAGAGCGTCATGAACGTGGTGTCGCCATCATAGTTTCTAAAGCCAGAGCCAAAACTTTGCTTAAAACCATCAGCGACAGATTGATCAGAGCGCGCTTCAATTCCAAGCACTTCAAGCTTATCACCCTCCGATGCTATTCACCAACCAATGAAGCGGAAGATGAGGACAAAGACAGCTGGTATAAAGAACTACAAGCTTCGGTCACCAAAACCTCACTACATGACGCGCTTCGTATCATTGGAAACATAAACGCTAAAGTCGGCTCCGATAATACCACCAGCTTCGAAAGGAGAATGGGAGAAACGTGGTTGTTGAGTGATGAACGAAAATGGGAAACAACTCATCGAGTTCTGTTCAGAAAACAAATGCGTTATTGGCGGAACCATTTTACAACATAAGGATATACATAAACTCACAAGGATTTCGCCTGACCGTAAAACATCAAATCAAATTGACCACATTGTGATCAATGGGAAGTGGCGACGGTACAAGATACTAGAGTATAACGCAGCGCAGATGGCTTTGGTGACCATCATCTGCTAGTGGTGACCATCAAGTTTAATCTACGTAAAACACAGAGAGAAGGATCATCAACGAAACACCTTGACGTATCCAAACTCAAGTGTCCAAAGACAAACCGAGATTTTTTATTAGATCTAAAGAACCGCTTTTCTGTTCTCGGCGACACTTATCAGGAATCTGACGTAAACACCAAGTGGAGGTCCATCAAGGAAATTAACAGGCGCGTGGTATTTGACCGCGGAGTAACTCCGCCCGTATTCCAGCTTCTGGTCCTACTCCCACTGGCAACTTTTCGTTCTTTCCTAATCCAAGATGGCGGCTTTTAAAAAACATGTACACTTCCCTAAAATATGACTGCATTGCAGGCTACCAGAAGGTGTTTGCGGCGCAACGGCTCTGCAAGTGAATCTTTATTCACATTATTTGGTTCGTTAGTATACGTGCCTCTCTTGCCTGTGGTGCAACAATACTGATTCCTCCAAATTAGCTATAAGACGGCAGAATTATTGTTGTTGTTGTTATTGTGGTTGTGGTTGTTGTTATTGTTATTGTTGTTGTTGTTGCTATAAGATGGCAGAACGAAAGTCAATAAAAACTTCAGACTTTCTATGTTCCACGCATGGAATAATGAGAAAATGCTTCATTATGAAAATAAGATCGACTTTCAAAATTCAGCTAATGAGATTGACGGTTAGACAATACGGTAATTAGCACATTATGGCATTCCACGCATATTTAGAAAAAGACGTTTATATAACAAAACATATTTTCTAAATTTTTAACATAGCATAATTTTTTATTGTTATACTATAATACAATTTACAAATCTGTTTAGCCTGCAAATAGCCATATAACGCACGCAATGATTGGCTGAAAGCTATCTTTCTATGACTCTATGTAAACACGCCATTGAGCGAGTAAAAAGAATTGAGACTTTGATGTTAATAAAATGTCGTAATTTCTCTGTGAGGAATATTTAATAAATGAAATATAGAACTCTTTTTTTTGTTCCCATAGAGTTATAGAAGTACTTGGAGACACAAAATAACGTGGAACTAATTTGCCTCCGGGCTTGTGTTTCCACTGATTATTTCTCGTTCTCCCAAACCTCCACTCGTGTTTCTATAACTCTATGGAAACAAGGAAAAATGTTTTCTATTTCTAAAAGAGAACATATGAGACCTTCCTCTTACACGGATCGTTACCCATGCTTTTTAGAAATGATATTGCTCTGAACAAATTTTTCTATACTGTATACATCACACAATGTTTCACAAATCATAATGCAAAAATTTTTCATTTTTGTAACCATTCCACATAACATAAGTTTGTTTGGTTCTTCAATTCCCAGTCGCGTCCGTTTTCGTTTTATTATACTGAAATAAAATATTGTCAAGTCTTAGAAACATATGCACACGAATATTTTCAGCCTAAAGTTGAGCAGAAAATAAAAATATCTATTCTGCTATTTCTGGGTATGAAAATTGACACAGTTTCATAAAGATGTTTTTTTCCCTTATGAAAAAGGAATATACCGTATTTACTTGAACAAGTACCACGGCGCTTATTTAAACTTTTTGGTGCGCGTTTCAGTGTTAAGCGTTGCACTGGCCAGAGAGATGCGGCGATCATCGGGTGGCGTTTATTCGGGTAAATACGGTAATTAATTTTTAGAGAGCACGTTTTTTTGTAACCCACCAAGAAGTGGGGCCAGATCAGGCTTGCACATTTCCTGAATGCTGGTTACGCAAATGTAGTGAATTACTTTCGTTTCACCCACAGCGATAAGAAAATAATATTGGACCTGATTGCATTGCTGAAACAACAAATCCGTGTGGTAATTGATATTTTTAACCGTCTTTTTTGTCTTGGTCCTTTTTCGAATAAAGATTTTTCTTTTTATCCTGAGTTTTGCAGCACTAAAATTTTTAGAAGATACTCGTATTGGTCATTATTTCGAAATAAGGAAGCCATTTTTGTATTCTTAGGTCATCCTCAATTAAATCTGTGTTTGCAGTCGTCCGAACGACCGTAAATTTTTAAAATTGTCAAAACAATAAAAAAAGTAAAAGTTATTAATGTAAGCAAATATCGTGCTGACACAAGTTAATTTTATTTCATGGCCCAAATAAATCACAATTTTTTGTGCGCATAATCTCCAAGGAAATATACACTTTTTTTATTAAGAACACACTTAATAAGAACAGTGAGGCTCAAATCGCCCGAAAAATAAGAACAATTTGAGGCTGAAATGAAAA
>JAOCPT020521552.1:0-11811 GCA_026546935.2 Palythoa grandiflora
AACAATGCGTTGTATATAAATTCAAGTGTGACCAGTGCGATGCTGGTTATGTCGGATACACCCGTGGGCATCTATTTAAACGTGTTGATGGACATAGAAACAAGACCTCGTCAGTACGCAAACATTACGATCTTAAACACGCAGGCAAAGTTCCGGATGACCTTCACAATTGTTTTAATGTGTTAAAAAAATGCAAAAACAAGTTTGATTGTCTAGTTAATGAAATGCTACTTATTAAACAATTACGACCGTGTTTAAATGTACAAACAGATTCAATTCGCGCCAAGGTCTTTGTGTAACATGCAAATTAATGACTCTGAACTATTAGTTACTCGTAAAATCGCATAATTATTTTAGTTTCCCTTGACAATGGCGCCAAGATGTCGCCGAAACGTTGGACTTTTTTATCCGTAGTTTTTGCAAGTATATGTGTAACCAAATCACTGTTAATAAAAACTTTTTATTCATAACTAAAACATTATGCGAAATACCATTCACCCCCCTCTCCCCTCCCCAAATCATCATCATTATACACTATGAGGTACACCTATTTTCAATATGGCGTGAAAGACAACGCCACTGATACTCACCTTGCAAGCTGTTCATGACAATATACAGATATTCCACATACGGATTGGCTGCTATGGCGTAAACAAAGCCCAGAATCCAGGTAAGACCCACCACAGACGTCAACTTAAATCCCAACACAAATAGAGAAGGCTGGGACCTATTTGTAGCAAGCCCTTGCGTTTCCTAGCAACAAAAGTGATGCATTACCAATCAGCGTGGTGGTGTTAACAGTGGCACCCTTTAAAAGATACCTTTTGTACGTTATTGCTGGTATCTTGTCATTTAGTTGAGACAATTTGGAACTTAGACAAAGGAACAATGACACAGAGTAACAAAGAAATACAAGAACAAAGGCGGCACAAAGGAACAAAAAACACAGAGGAACAGAGAGATAGAGGAGCAGAGGCACCGAGGATCAGAGACACAGAGAAACAGAGAGATAGAGGAGCAGAGACACCGAGGAACAGAGGCACAGAGAAACAGAGAGATAGAGGAACAAAGACACCGAGAAACAGAGAGAAAGAGCAACAGAGGACCAGAGACATAGAGAGACGGAGGAACAGAGACATAGAGAGACAGAGGAAAAGAGACATAGAGAGACAGAGGAACAGAGACATAGAGTAACAGCGACACAGACGAAAAGAGATACAGAGCAAAAAAGACACAGAGGAACAGTCACAGATAAACAGAGAAACCGAGACATAAAGAAATAGAGACAAAGAGGAACAAGGAATAGAGGAACAGAGACATAAAAAAATAGAGACATTGAGGAATAGAGGAATAAAAGAACAGAGACAAAGAGGAAAAGATCTCATCAATAGGTAGTGAAATCCTTTTTCGTCATAACTCAAAACTTATGCTCAAATATGGTTCGTTATCAAACAATAGATTTGCCCCAACAAAAGAAAAACTGCTAGTTTGGCAAGTTAAGTGCAACTTAAGTCTCTCTAAAAGAAATTGTTTTTCGCTCTCTCAAAGTGAGAGAAGAACAAAGATGAATGAGATAACTTGGAGTCTGTCTACTCAACGTTTTAAACTTCAAAGTTGCTAAATGCTTTCCTCCTATTGTCTCCAAGTCGTTCCACCCTAACTCCTTTCTCATATCAGCCGACCGGAAATCCTACACCTTGCGGGATATCATTCTCACCGACCGATTTTGTAGTTTTTGCCGTTAATAGCTTGTTGAGGTTACTCCGTACTGCATCACAGTAATCAAAGAGAAAACATGCCTAAGAACAGTTTAGTGTTTTAGATTAACAACTGAAAGGTTAAATATTGTCTCAACTTAACCAAGATCAACTCACTTTCTGGGCCTTTCGTATTGAACACAGAGTTCGAGTCAGAGCCACAAAGTTGAACAGCAACACTGCAGCGATAGGAACAGCTGTGCAGTAAATACGGCCCGTTGTGGAAAGGTAGCAGAACTGTGTCTTTCCACCTGTAACAAATGCAAGAGTTTGAAGAGGAACAATGGTTAACGTTAATTTACATTTAGGACGGAGCTTGTTGCAAGATGATTAAAATTTGGTACCAACAACAATTATAATAACAACGAATGCCAACAAATAAATTATAATTAACGCGCCACTCATATTTTCCTCTTTTTACCTCAACCTATTTTTCTATCTAATACTAAGACGAAAACCTTTTCCTTCAGATCAAATTGTCGTTTTTCTACTTAACCTGAACCTGGCGAAAATCTTGAAAATTTTTGATCAATGATCGCGTTTTCAGGGGAGTGAGTCCCTACAAAGTTAAAAGGAAAATAAAAAGTAAAAAAAAAAACTATTCAAAAGATTTCAACGAACACAGTAAAATATTGAAAACCGTCATATTTGAATTTGAGAATGACATCAAAGCTAACTATCCCTGTAAACTATAACATGTCATAAGCTAAAAAGGCTCCAATTGCAAATGCGGCTTAAAAGTCGAGTTACAACCGAATTGAAGATTTTCCCTATTATTAAAACAGAATTGGAGGAGAAAAAATGTAAAAGAAAATATTTGTGTTGCTGTACAAAGTAACCATGAATTACTGCACCGCAGTACACAATACATCAATACAATTCTTCACATTGACATAAAATGTGTTACCGTAACCATGGTAGCCAGTGTCAACAGTTCTTGTCAGTGCCAACGCTGAGCAGGTAATCACTATAATCAGCGGTGCTCCCCATGCATACACGGAGTACAAAATCAAACGGCGTCTGTTTGTATTCTTTCTGTTCTCCCTGGAAGTGATTAATGCTGGAAAAAAACCACTATAAAAATCTTAACACAGAAAAAAGTATCGGTAGTTGCAGAATTTTAAACTTAATTGACAGAAAAGGAACATGACATACCTTTAGAAGAAAATGTTCGACACATGTCAAACGCCATTACACTCATCCATGAAAACACTGATAGCACACTGAAGTGCAGTACAGCCGTTATTACGTTACATACAGCTGGTATTTCTGTCTGGCCGGCGAGTAAGAAGGTTATCTGGAACAGCAGCAATGAGACGGCGAGACAGATCAAGTTCTTCCCAAAGAAGGTGCGAAGTTCACTGAACAGTGCGCTTGATAACAGAAACAACAACAAAGCCGTGATAGAAATAAGCAAACCAATTAAAGTCATTAGTGAGGATACCTCATCCGAAAGTTGGTTTGGGTATCGAATAGAAGGTTTTATATTTACACAGACATAGTAAGTACCATTTCCTGTGCGTAGCGTGCGCCTTCTTGTTTGTGGTACAACCATAACAGAAGTGTTATACAAAAGCCGTTCGGTTTGATTGTGTTCACGGCCAAGACACAGTGACCTGTTTACAAAAGTCTCATTCGTCATGGTGACGTTTAAATCTAGCGTTCTACCTGTCATGGTGACAAATGATACTGGTATAGGCTGAAAGAGTCTTCGACAGCGGTTGTGGAACGGGTCGTAAACTTCTCCAGTTCGACAAAAATACTTTATGACAAATTGATGAGGAGATGGATTTTGTGAGGAAGTTGAAGTAATTTTGTTTTGAAACGAGAATAAGATTGACAATGTAGGAATTGGTACATAGCATTCCATTAATCCGCACCAGTATTTAGTTGTTACTTTGTTAAAGAGCAGTCCACAGTGAGGGTTTTTAACTCTTTTACAAGGCCTCACTATATTTACAGGCAATGAATAGGATTTACAATAGGACCACAGCATTTTTTTTGTGTGGTTTATGGTGTTGCTGAAATTTTTTGCTGCAGATTTCAAGGTAGGGCTTGGTATGCAGAACTGTGCAGAATCTGGTACATTGGGTTCGACAGTCCAGCTTTTTGTTTTGTTCAAAACGTGAGGCCATGAAAGATTTTTTGATGTCGTAATCAAGCGAAAAGTCCAGTAACTATAGTTTTTTGCTCCGTTACACAAAGCACAAAATACATTTGCAAACGTGAGAGACATTCCGTAGTCGTACACTGGAATATGGATCAACGGATCGGTGGAGTTTTCACTCTTACACAATTTCTCAACCGCTATGTCTTTCCAAGTGTTTGCGCACTCACTCACAACAACGTAGCCTTGTGTTGCTTTCTGGCCTCTAAAGCATTTAATATTTGCTTGGGTAACAGATACATTTTTGATGCACCTACAAAAAAGCATAAATAAAAAAGCTAATTTTCATAACAGTTTGGAGTTTTTCAAAAGCTCTGAAACATTTATATAAACCACTTCTTTTTTTCCAAGCAAGTGGCCAGTGGAAGGTCTCTTTAATAATTTAAGAAGGGTTGACAAAATCCACCGTAAGTTACGTTTTCTCTATTTCAAAAATTATTCTTAAAATATCTTTATTTTACAATAAAAATATTTCTTACACTGTTGTTTGAAACGAACGCCGTAAATTCGCCCTTCCCCCCATGTTTTGCATATCTAATTTATCAATAGGAAAATGTTTTACATACTAAAGTTCAACTTTTGCCGAATACGGAATATGGAATTTACCAATTTCACTAGCATTTTTTGAGCATTTTAAGGACCGCCCAGCATCAGAGCATGATGCTAACTTTATAGTAAATTTTTTTAGAATTTTTTTTTTGTCTGTTTGTTCAAACTAAGCTAAAATATAAACGCAGATTTAAATTAGCAGCTAAACAAACAACTAATTTGGCGACTCGTGAATCCTTATGAATTTATTGTGTATAATCGTTCTAGTATAGTTTTACGTATTGTATATATCTCTTCAAAAATATGTTTTTTCAACACTGAACATGTCGAGCCCTCCTCCTCATGTCCTTCTCCCTCCTCCTCCTCCTTCTCGTCATTTCCCTCCTCCTCATGTCCTTCTCCTTCTCCTCCTCCTCATTTCCCTCCTGCTCCATCCTCCTCATTTCCCGCCTCCTCCTCACCCTCCTCCTCCTCCTCCTCCTCATTTCCCTCCTCCTCCTCCTCCTCCTCCTCCTCCTTCTACTGCTTATTGCTCATTTCGATAAACCAGCTTTTTTGTGTAAGAACCAGTAAATTTTACCGAGGCTCATTGTTCTGAGTTTTTTTTTTGCGACTTCAGAATTAATTTGTTCTTAAATTGTTATTATTTTTGTGAACGGTTTTTATTGAAGAAAAAACAAAATAAAGCAAGGTACTGGAAAATGAAACGCCATGCGTCACCCATGTATTGTACGGCTGAATTAGAGGAGAACTACCTTCATTGTTTGTTGAGCGCAGTCTTTACAGTGAATCTTTTTGTGTTTTATACTGTCTCGCTATGTTTTAGTCAATTTTCTACAACAAAAACTTTCCATGTTATCAAGACTCAGCCTGAGCTTGTTCTTAAATTGTTCTTTAATTTTGGCAAATTTGAGCCTCGTTGTTTTTATAAAGTTGTTCTTATAAAAAAAAGCGTGCAGTCTAATATAGCTAGGCGATATAGTCTCTCTTGTCTCCTAAGTTTTGTTTTATATTTTTGTGTTTTAGTCCAATTTACAATTTTTCCGCTCAAAGAACAGATATTTGCTTGTTTTATAGTACATTTTACTTTTTCTAAGTAACCAAGAGTATTCAAAACAAAGTCACCCGGTCATTACAAAATGTTAACTATGACAAGTACATTTTCCAAAATTGCAGCATTTGCGGCAAAACTTTCCTTTCGCTTATTTCTTTCGTGTTGTTGTTAGTTTCTTCAATCAAGTTTATAACGTCTCTGACTTACGCTGTGTTGTGTAAGACGACGCGAGCAGGTTGCATGCGATCGTTGTAGGCAAAAGTTATGCCGCCTAAATTTCCCTTTAAATAACACCATCTGATATATTATCATAAAACATATGATAGGGGATGTTATAACAATAGTTAAGATAATAAGATGTGTAATTTAGATAAAAAGCAACTTACCAGTCGTGATAGTCAATACAACAGTCGCCCAAAAGGGAGCACGCTGGATCACAGAAGCATTGTTTCTTGTTTTTTCTCTCATTCGTTACGTTACAAAGTCCTTTGCATGAATAGTAAGGCGTTGGTCTGTTACAGCTCATTACTATACTAAGATTTCTCATTCTCATAAACTCCTGGCACAGATCTGAAACTCCATTTGGACTGTGACTGGAGCACAACAAACCTGATACGGGAAAATAGGGTTGTCTTAGGAGACTGCTTGAATAATTCCACATTTACGTTATTTTTATAAGTAAACTGAGGCCACTGGCTACCTAGTCAGTGTAACTTTTAGTAGAACTGCAATTGTTGCAGTTGTAGTTATTGTACAGAATACCTGTAGTCTTTCTTCCTTTCAATCATAGCCACATCCGCAGTCATGGTAATAATCACAATCACAATCACAGCCAAAGTCTCAGTCTTATTCTCAGCCACAGTCACAATCACAATCAAAGCGACAATCACAGTCACAGCCACAGCCATAGCCACAGCCACAGCCGCAGCCGCAGCCACAACCACAACCAAAGTCTTAGTCTCAGTCTCAGTCTCAGTCACACACAGCCCACAGACACAATCACAATCAATGCCACAATCACAGCCACAGTCACAGCCACAGCCACAACTAAAGTCTCAGTCACAGTCACAATCACAGTCACGATCAATGCCACAGTCACAGTCTTAATCACAACCACAGCTAAATTCACAGTTTCAGTCACAGCTACAGCCTCAGTCACAGTCACAGCTATAGTCACAGCCACAGCCACACGCCTTGGAAAGGGCTATCTTTCGTTCACCGATTCCTAAAACGATTCAAAGATTTTACTGTAGTATCTGTACGTATATCTTGCCCTGTCTCCTCTGCATGTTATTTTATCGGCGGTTCCAGGCCTTGATTTCCATAAATTTCAAATCGTAGTCTTCCTTTCTAATTTTCAGGTTTCATTTGTTTTAATTAATTTTACATTATTATTAACTATTGTTACTAATATTTAGTATTAGCACAATAACAAACTTTTAAGTACACTAGTATTAAAGCATATTAGAAGGTGAAAAGCCACCTATGTTGATACAATAATACAAACCAACTGATATTATTATAACTACATACTCTTGACCGATATAAAAATTAAACAGACACAAACTTGAAGTAATGTTCATAAACAAATTATCATCACAGTAGGAATTTGTAATTTACAAATTCCTACGGCGATGATAATTTGTTTATCAACATTACTTCAAATTTGTATCTACACACCAACGCATTGAATAGTTTTTTTAAAAACTATTTATTCAAAGTTTAAACAGACACAATCGGCAATGGACTTTGTGAACTATCCGAGTTATTTGTTTCTTGCCTGGCCCACCGTTGTGTTTATTAAACAAATCTATATACAAAAAAAGTATATACAATTACAAACGAAGTGACCTAAAAAAAATTGGCCTAAGCTTTTAATTTATGCACGCGTGAAAAGTTGAGACTCGTTTGCATGCTGTAACTCATGCGTGTAAATGTATGCTAATCTACTTACAGTTCATAAAGAAGAACCTCTTATCGATATCGCGCTAAATGGAGTTTTTAAAAATTCCTGTCAAAACATGTTTCTTTACTTTTTCATTCTGAGAATAACCAGAGAAAAGTGAAAATTAACGTTAACTGCTCATCTCGATCAACGTTCACTTGGACTTGAAGTTGAAGAAACGATTTGTAAAACTATAGATATCAAAGCTACAATCAAAGACGAATTCGTCAAAATTTTTAACACTTCAAATCGATTTGCAATAATACACCAGTACACTTCAAACTCATTAGCATATGCTTTCTCAGACGGTCTTAACTAAAGTTAAGCATTCAAATTAAACATAACAATTCAGAACCGTCTGCTAGTCATTTATCTAATGTCAGGTTTTTTCTATATATATTGTTACTGTTAAAGATTTCGAAATCCTTTGTAATTCTTATATGACTGTGATTAGGTATTTATAATATAATCAAACTATAAGATGGCTTTTAAATCAGTCCTATTGAATGACATTGTAAAAACAGCTCCCATTGACAATATGTAACAATTTAGATCATGTCAATAAAGCATATACTTCACTTCACTATTACCACTACCACTACTACTGCTGCTGCTGCCGCTGCTGCTACTACTACTACTAAATACTAATACTATTGCTGCTGCTGCTACTGTATAAATATCACTACTACAATGATGACTACTGCTATCAGTTATGACAATAATTATACCACAGTCATCTTTCTTACCCTGAAAGAGATCCCTCATAGCACTGCAATTTCCTCGCATCTGTTAAAATAATGAAAACCTTATTTGCATACACTAATAATTACAATGCTAAACAAACTAGTTGGTGTACAACACATGCAAAAAGGTCTTTTAGAGACAACAACCGTAAGCTGTATAACCGGGAATGCAGTGCTCGGCCAGTCAAACGTTTGAACCCCGGACAGACAACTGTGTTGCACCTTTCAATAAGGAATTTTAATCAATTTGCTACATCTGACCCTGCTGTATAAATTAGTACCTGCCTTTGCTGGAGCCTAACACACCACTGATTAGAGACCTTCCAGGTGTCAAAAGGAACCTTAAGGTTACCGTATACCTTCAGGGGTGTTTTGCGTCAAAACGATACAGTGCGTCTGTTTTAAACCGTAGATACCTTAACGCATACATCAAATTAAAGCTTATAGAGCTGGCTTTGGGACTATATTAAAATTTTGAACTAAAATGAATCTTTAGATTTTTTACGTTCTTTAAAAACGAGCGACAAAATCGCCTTTCGAAAGTTACAAGTCCAAGCGATTATTTATATTTAATAATTTAACTAATCCGCCAGCTTCCGGACCAAAACTGCTAAAAAAAAATATGTCTGCCTTTTTTCATAGTCAATTGCAGAGAAAAGTTACGGCGCTTTTTTCAATAAGGGTTTAAAAAAAGTGTAGAGACCGTACAAAAATTGCTCTAAAACAAAAAATAAATTCAAAAAACAAAAAAACGCAGACACGTTTTTGTTCTTCGTATATTGAGAAGCTACTGTGCAAGTTTTAAAAAAAATGTAAAAATTCACTTTTATTCAAATTTTTAGTATAGTTCGAAAGCCAGCTCTATGAGCTTTACTTTCATATATATAGGTTTAGGTATCTACGGTTTAAGACCGATGCACTGTTCAAATCGTTTTGACGCAAGACATCCCTAAACTGAGGTATACGATAACCTTAAAAGCCAGTGCAGAGTCAAACTCAAATAACATCTTAGTTTTCTCTCCTTCGCTTCAGGAATTTGTCCTTGACATTGAGATTGCAATTTTTGGCCTTGGGAACATCTTCAGTGCTTAATGGTAATATCGCAAAGGAGATTAAACTGTCGAACGGGATTAACGATGTTGAAAGAGTATCTTAAAAGTGAGCGCGGCTTTTTAGCACGTGCCCCTAGCTGCTATGTAACATAATAAACGGGGCTTTTCCGAACTTGCAAACTGCGAAAACCGTTGAAAGTAGACGTCCAGTTTTCTTTGGTTTTTCATAAAACGATCGAATTCTGTTTAGCTTTGATCAAAACAAAATCATTTGCATTCACAAACTGTTTGCAAATCGCTAAGTGTTTTAAGCTGCGCGTGTTTTCTGCCGTTTTTTTTTTTTCATATTTGCCCTTGGCAGGGTCGTTTAAAAGCTTTAACCTTGGATAAAGTCAAAGTTTAAAGAGTATTTTGTTTATCAGCAAGAAATATTTACCGTGGCTATGATGTGATAAGAGTTTTAAGTAAACATAATGGTCAGTTAAAATATTGAATTCCAGATAGATGATTTCAAGTTCAAAACAGGAAGAACTTCGGTTAATACTAATTACCTTTTTAACAATAGGTCCCTGTTGTCTGGTTTAGCAGCCTTAACACTTATTCACTAAACCCAGTTTCTGATAAACCAAGAATGTTTCAACTTTTGAACCAATGGCTGGTTAAAATTTTGGTGGATAGTGAAAGAGTTGAGAAGGAGATTTGAAGAGAAATATTTTAGGCAAGCAGCAAACCGCCCCTCCTGACCATGCGCAAGTGCAGCTTTGGTTTGGGGATGGTTTGAAAAATTTTCTATCAAATATTAACTTCAAAATTATTTTTTTTAACTTCTCTTAAAATCCCAAAACTCAAATTTCTCTTTAAAACTACCAATCTCCCCCCTTAAAATTAAACTTAACACCTAAATCTAATCCGAAAAATCTGAAAATATTCAAAATGCTTCCTTTGCGTTCAGTCTGTGAATGTAATTTTATTAATTTTCAAAATTTCAAAGAAGGCACGGCGATATCATCAAAGGTAACGCTGAAAGCCGTCAAAAAGTGGCGTTTAACCAGAATGCCTCCTTAAAGTGACGACTTTGTTGTCGTGAAATGTACATTTAGAAAATGTCATTCAGAAGTTGGTAATTTTTGCAAGTTTGAAATCACTTGATCTTTTCAAAACTCGCTGGAAGTCTCCCCAACATTCCACATGATACCATTTACATCCAGAGATCTTGACGTTTCTTAATTTTCGATTGGAAGAAACAGTGAGAGTAAATTGTGTGGGTCGAGTTTATGTCTGTTTTTCAGTATTCGGAATATGTCAGACTCATAATATGAGAAAACGCTGGTGAAAGGTAGTTTATAATCGTGGGATAATGTTGTTAGAATACAAAGATAATGTAGGTAGGAGTAATGGGAGGGTTGGGGGCGGAGTCGGGGAGGGGACGAGTGTAAGTGTATTGTAATTCGATCATTTTGTACCTGCATATAAAATCGAATTCCGTTGTTATTTTTCGAATTCGAATCGATGGTAAAAACATTGAAGCAAACTGGTTATTTAAAACCAACTTGCTGCTCGTGAAGAGACGGTTTTAAAACGAGAATTAAAAAGCAAAACCAATACAACATAAAACATATAGAGGATATTATACGGTGCCGCGAACATATGAAGTTTATCTTCGAGTGGAAAAAACATTTCACGAGTGAGCGCAAAATTTTGGGAAAATCTTCGGAAATCTTCGGCAGTGTTCGAAAACCTTTGGAAATTTTCTGAACTACTTTAAAATCTGTTTTTAAGTAATTTTGCGTGTTTTGAAAATTTTCGGAAAAACAAAGGAATAACGTCAGCGATATCTTCACTGGTGATAATATGGAAAATATTTCACTCGTACATACAACCCTACAGTAAAACACTCATATCTATGTAATAAATAGTAGTTATGCAACGCTTTCGAGTGGGATATCGCGGAATATGCCACGCTTCACTTATATTTTCCGTATACACACGAGCCTTTAGGCGATTAGCTAATTAGTGTCTTTCGTCTCGGGCATTTAAGTCATTTGGTTCAAGTGTTTTTTCTTGAGTAAGTAGAGTGGCTTCACGAATAAATTCGAATGAATTCTCGGGATGATAATGATGATAAGATCGCCAGAATAACTTCAGAACACAATCGTACAGAATCTCGAAGACTTAAGTCTCGGCTTGACTTCAGGCAAAAAAAACCCTTTGATTCTGACTTACATAGTTTTCCAGAGATATGCACGCTTTTTTTAAAAGAATAACTTTATAAGAACAACGAAGCTCAAATTTGCCAATTTAAGAACAAGCTCAGGCTGAGGCTTGGTAGCTACGAAAGTTTTTGTGGTAGAAAATTGACTAAAACTTAGCGGTACAGCATAAAACATATAGAGATCACTTCATGGAAAATGGGCGCGTACGATATTTAATGACGAGTTGGAAGTAGCAGAAAACGCACTGGTGAGCACAGCGAACGAGTGAGTTTTCTGATACGTATCAACGAGTGAATAAAAATCGTACAAAGCATTTTCCATGCTGTAATAT
>JAOCPT020521619.1:0-11811 GCA_026546935.2 Palythoa grandiflora
GAGCGGAATCAAATCTAATGATAAAACTGACTTTGATACAAACTTCATCGAAGACATTTTAAATAAAGTCGTAGAACATATTCCCTGTTAACCATAAAGACTTTTACAATGTTTTCAGAGCACAAAAATATCGATGAATAGTTTTGACGCTTCTAAGGGGGGTGGGGGATTCTTGAAATTCCAGTGAAATTTATTGCGGAGATCGACGTCTTCCGACGAAAACAATGAGGCCATCATGAAGAGGCTTAAGCAGCTCATCACATAGAACTCTAAGACTGTACTGAGGAAGTCTTACAGGAACTAATTCAACAAGATAAGTCAGACGATGAGAAATAAGAACATGCGTTGAACAGAAATTTGCGCCCTCCTACTCATATGTAAACTCCTAGCAGAAGGAAAGCTTGAATAAACGATTTTATAAAGGTCGCTAGATTTAGCGTCTTTACTGAGTTTTCGTGCCACATTTTTTCGCGAGACTTTAATTTCGCGAATTTTTTGAAATCGCAAAAATTAAGTCTCGGTAAAATAAGTGATAATAAGGCATTTTAAAAGCCGTGTTTCTAGCCTTTTTTATCATTTATAAAAGGTAAAATTATGTACAAAAGGTTAAAAACATATGAAAATTTTCAAAGAATGCAGAGTTTATACGCTGGTTTTTTCAGTGTTGGATTGTTTAGGTGATTCCCACGGGGAACAGAGAAAAGTAAAAGCTTTGACTTGTTTGTTTGTTGAGAGACCGGCGGTGTTTTGCAATTAAGAGAGCTTCAACAATACGGCGTATCACAATAGTTATTATCATAATCATAATCATTATCATTGTCATTATCATTGTCATTGTCATTGTCACTGTTACTATCATTGTCATTATCATTGTCATTATCATTATCATTAACAACAGAAAAATATTTTTATTTAACAGAACTCTATATGAAAACGTAAAATATTTTTCCTACCTTCACACGATTTGAGCTCAGAATCGGAATGCCGTATGCGTGCAGATATTTTTTGTAGAACGTGCTAAGCCTCATGGCTTGTCGAACACTGTCAGGTACTGCTGTGATACGCTCGCACTCCCATGTGTTGGGCGGCTGCCCTGGTCTATTCGCTGTAGTTTTTCCTGGATGTGTTGTAAGGCAGAATTAAAAACTAGCTCAGCTTACCTTGCTTTGGCGGTAGAGTTTTAGGGTTATATATTTCCCAAAAAGCAACAACAACAAATTAAGCAACGCCTCATATGTAAAAAAGACCCATAACACGGCGGCGTGGTTGGCGTAGTGGTGAGAACTAAGATCTCTGATTCTTACCACAGGGTCCCGTGGTTTAGGGTTAGCCAAATACCCGGGAGGGCGGGACTCCAGTTGGCAACGGGCAAGGATGATCGTCGCATCTTTTGTGGGTCAAAATCAGGGATCTGGAATCTTTAAGGGTGTCTAAAAGGTTTTTTTGGTCACCAAAGTCTAAGCCGGTAACTTTTAGGGGTATCTTTTTAAAATGAAAACGTGTTACATAGTAATAACAGCAATGAATAAATAACAATAAATACAGCAAATTTGCTTGTATCTTTTAGGGATAAAAATCTTATGTTGCCACGCTCACTTTCGTAAGACTTCGGTATCTTTCAGGGGTATTTTCGAAAATTTTCGACGATCGTCCCAGCCCCATAATATATGGGAATCCCCCCCCTCCCCGGAACAAATTATTAAATTGAGAAATTTTTAAATCTTTTTCTGAAATTTTGGACTCGATTTTTAAACAGACGTTTCGACTGAAACCCTCAGTCTTCATCAGTGAAGTTTGCCACGTGGTAGTTCACGTGACAACCGTCGGAACGTATGTTTAATAATTGGTCCAAAATTCCAGAAAAAGATTTAAACATTTCTCACCTTAAATGAATCTGAATGAATAATAACATACATTTTCAAGTTATTAAATTATCAGCATATCTTTAATAAAGTATTTAAAATAATATTTAAAATTAATGTTTTTCTGGTCCATAACGTAAAATTGAAATGAAGTTATTTCAAGCTTTTATTTTAAAAACATTTTAGTTTAAACTTTCACCATTCAGTGTTTGTTTTTTCTTACGAAATGCTCAAACTAGTTCTCAATTCTTAAAACTACTATATTTGTTGATCTTGACTTGTTGATTCATCCGTACAGAAAATTCACACAAATGGTCATAAGCTGCGCCAAAACTATTTCTCTTTATTGTTCATTCGTTAAAGTATAAATATTACTAATTCCTGTGTTTTTCCTCTTGTTTTTCAAGCTAATTAATTTTTATTTATTTTTCCTCTTCTACCATTCCAAATCAATCGATATTTTAACATAACAATAAAAAATGTTTTTTTAAGTCTTACCTATTACCAGTGCAGCTGCGCCAAACCTTTTAGCCGTCTCTTTCATCAACAACTCCATGTTTGCTGGTCGACCAGGTGGTACTGATAAAAAAGATTTTAGTTTAACAGTTATTTACCTCACAAACGCAAGACACTTCTATGCGTTTCAACTAAAGTTCTTCGGCAAATTACCAATAAACTTAATTACGAGTCAGTTTAGAAAACCAAACGAGAATCACCATGTTCGGCGCATTTGAATAAAAACCAGTTTTAAATTCAAATATAATTGCCAGAGTTTTCTGCAACCTTTTGTTTCATTTTCATTAAATATGTGAAGAATTTGGTATCTGAAATTGTTTTCTTCTTATTATAACTTGTAATCCTATTTTAAACAGAAATTGCCGCTTTGAACGCTTTTGTAGGGAATTTTTAAAGTTTTGTTCAAAAGAACAGGGACAGCAGAGACGGGTAGGGGTTGGGGAGCTTTCTGAGGCAAAAAAAGAGACTAGGCTAGTTTAGTTGATACCATAGCTATTTTAGTCCGGCTAATTTTCAAATGCCAGCTCCCTACTTTGCTTAGCGGTTCCTGAAGAAAATTTGACCCAACTTCATCCTACGGCAATAATAAAGAGTGGTCTTCCAAGCAAATTGTATAAATTAATTATTCAGCTGTTGGTAAACTGAATTGCTATTGGTTTTGTGTGAGCACTCTGGACTCTGGTTTATAACTGTTTTTTTTCTTTCAAAAATTTTGCTTTGACGATTCTTTGTTTCGTCCTCATCAGGTTCTACGGACGCGATTTTCAATAGCCGATTTTTAACTGAACATTATTAAGGTTTTTTTTGTTGTTCAATGCTATCAGCTGGTGATCTCTAGAGATTCCAAGAATTAATTTTCTGTTTCTGTTGACGTTTCCTAAGAGAGGACGCGACCCTTTTATATACGCATTATTTTAGAAGAACAACTTTATAAGAACAACGAGGCTCAAATTTGCCAAAATTTAAGGACAATTTTAGAATAAGCTCAGGCTGAGGCTTGATAGCTAAGACAATTTTGTGGTAGAAAATTGACTAAAACTTAGCGGTACAGCATAAAATATAGAAAGATTCACTATAAAGACTGCTCAACAAACAATCAAGGTAGTTCGCCTCTAAATTCAGCCGTACAATACATGTGTGTTGCAAGGTGTTTCACTTTCCAATACCTTGTTTTATTTTGTTTTTGCTTCCACAAAAACCTCACACAGAAATAAGAACAAATTAAGAACAAATTGAGGCTGAAATCGCCAAAAAATTAAGAACAATAAGCCTCGGCAAAATTTACTTGTATTACAACACTCTGTTCACTAAATATTTTTCATGAGCCATCACGAAGTTCAAAATACGTGCAGAATAACAATTTTCTTAAAATCTTTCTCAGCCTCAGGCTCATTTTTTTTATTGTTCATGCAGCACTAAAATATTGCTATGCATAAATTTGCTTATTCCATGCAAATATAAAATAATTCCATATTCCCGAACTCGTTGTTGTCTAGACTTTACTCCTATCTCTGAATCTTTAGAATTCCTATGAGTATTACTTAATTAACTTAAACAGATTTTAAAAACTTGTTGAAAGTCTAAATAAACAATGGTTTTCAACCACTTGGGTCATCATCAGGTTGAGATTATTAAGCTAAACAGAGAAACTAAGTATCTATTCGGTTAAAAATCGCACCAAGAATCATTTGAGGCTGAAATCACTGATCGATACTGCTAAGAATCAGTATAAAATTAAAAAGTATTCAGTGCATTGATTTTTCGGAAAACTTTCGCTGTTTTTGGCGAGGTCTTTCTGTGTTTATCAACCTTGCTTTGTCTGTGATCTAACCTTTTTGTTTTTAAAATATTTTTGTTTGCCGCATCCACATGGCCATGAGTTTTAGCATACCACATCAGTTCATTTTTGGCCCCGCATTCAGCTGTATTTTCGAACATTACCTTTGATTCACTGTTCACCGTTCTTTAAAAGAAATCTATGTTGGTCTAGTTTAAATGTCAAAGAAATACTTAATACAAAATTTTATCTTTTTAATTTTTTTTTTGGATTTTAATGATTGATTGCAGCGAAAACATAAAGCGCATCAAGTTTCGATTTTTTTTTGAAGCTATGCCAGAAATCAACTCTGTATTTTCTTCGGCAAACAATGTATAAATGTTGTCTTGTGAGAAGTTTAAAATTAGTTAAGAAATTTCTCTTTTCTTTAAAAAATGTTCACTTGAAAAACTGATATCACAAACAGAAAACTATAACGTCAAAATAGTCTCCTAAATCTTTTAAATTTCCAACTCCTGCATCTTGCAAACACTAAAATAGTTCGTCAAGAAAAGGAATTTTTTACGTTAGATGTTAAAGATTTTTGTTACGACCAAGACGATGCCTATCTGTGAGTCCATGACAGTTGCAATTAAAAGTTCTTAAATGTAAACTTTACAAAGCGTCTCTATGTCTATACGTGAGTCGAAGGTCTATAAAAGTGAGATCAAATTCAAAGAAATCAAATATATTTACGAAATAACGCTAACCTTTTTTCTTTCTTGCTTCATTGCAAGACAATAGGCATCCAAAAACCGATGCGATCATAAATATTTTCCACATCGCTTCAACTTTACAGCTCTCCCCTCTTTCTTCAATATTGTTTCTCTATTGAAGCATGCAGATATAAATCCGAACTAGAAATCGCCTATATTTATACCAGTTGCCTTTGAGCTCCAGTTGTATATGCCTGCAATGCCCCGCCTATTTCAGCAAAGCCCCCAAACCCTTTGTGAAGCTGTCAACATTATTTCCTATGACGCTTTTACCAGTACAAGGTCAACACAGTGTGACCAGTGAGATATTTTAACGCCTCTCAAAACATACACTTGATTCTTGTTCTTTTCATCGGAGCCAACCTTTCAAATACAGAGACCTCAAATAAACAATCATTTCATAAATTTATACAAAATTCACAAGATTTTTTTTCTGTTAAGCATATCCATTGAACGTGTTAGAAATGTTGTTTTCATCTCCTATACGGAAATGTCACAACACAGGAAATGCTCGATTTAACGCTTTTTGTCAACACCCAGAAAAGGAGGACAGCAAAATAGTTTATATGTGAGGTATCCCGCCGACTGATTTGATTTGATTCTCAATCAATGATATTTCTTTAAAACAGCAATCGAATAAGTTATATTCATCAAATGAAATAATGTAAGATGCAAAATTTATATACTAAAAAACCACTATCGTTATCACAAACTGACAAATGCTGTATTTACTGCGTAATTAAGTTGAACTTCCTTTATGCTCTTCACATGAGCTCCTGACGTTCCGAAAGTAAAATTTCACAATCAGATATCGTTTCATAAAAATGCCCCCGCACTCCTACAGACGGCTCGGTTTCCGCCAAATAGCTATCTGTCCAAAGAAGGTAAAGCAGACATTTATTCGATTGGCTGTGTTCCCTTTTGAAGATGAAATAATAAAACTAAGCCAGCTTCACGCTTTTATTTTGATCAAAACATTTTTTTACATCAAATGTAGAGAATTTGTGGTGCGACTAATGGCATAGTTTCAAGCTTTTAAATTTGAAAGCAAATTTAAGTCAAAGGCGTACGTGAACTAAATTCTGAAGGCACTTGTGATTACCAAGGGCGAAGAAATATGAACAATTTTAAAACATATTGAGTCCTGACCTGATTTTATTGGTTCTTATTAAAAACGCGTGCAGTGAACAATATTCAGTTTAATGTCTAGTCGTTATTTGGAGATTCCGTATCACTGCACACGGATTCCACATATGGTGTTTAATACAGTACGGGGCAGTGCTCAAGGTTTCGCCGGAAATAAACATAGAATTGTTTGGTGGCAACCGTTTCTGTGAAGCAATTCGAACTTGATCGCATTTTTTTCAAACAAGTTCAAGGGGCTTGCTACACGCTTTTTTTAATAAGAAGTAGTAAATTTTGCCGGGCTCATTGTTCTTAATTTTTTGGCGATTTTAGCCTCAACTTGTTCTTAAATTGTTCTTATTTTTGTGAGCGATTTTTATTGCGGAAAAAAACAAAATATCTGAAGATATTGGAATATGAAACGGCTTGCTCTACACATGCACTATGTATTGTACGGCCGAATTTAGAGGCGAACTACTTTAGTTGTTTGTTGAGGCAGTCTTTAAACTTAATCTTTTCATGTTTAATCAGTCGTATCGCTAAGTTTTAGTCAATTTTATACCACAAAACTTTCATTGTAATATCAAGCCTTAGCCTGAGCTTGGCAAATTGGAGCCTCGATGTTCTTATAAAGTTGTTCTTATAAAAAAAAAAATCGTGTAGTACTGGTAGAAATTATATGGCGTTACGAGCATTTTTTTATATATGACTTTAGGCCAAATAAAATAAATTCCCGGTTTCTCATCAGAATGTTTTTAAAAAGTAAATGGTTTTTTTTTTTGGTTTTCTAGGAGAGTAATCACAATATACATCAAGAGACGTAGAAGTCTCTGGTACCGAACATTTGAAACAGTTTTTTTAGTGTTTTTGCTCGGCTGCACACTCGCATAACAACAAAAACCATTGTAAAAAACAAAAGTCACAGTCACACGCGAGTGACCCCCATTTGCATTTGCAGAGCTCGCTCGCGATGCATGACGCAATATTCATAAAAAGTGCATCGCTGATCATTATTTACCGGAAAAAGATTTCATCAAATCAATGTTGAAAATTGTAATTTTCTCATAGTTCTTTTATTATCTGTAAAAAAAAAAATTGACGCGGTGGCTTTTTTGCAATGCGGGCGCTGATGAGAGACCGGGAATTTATTTTATTTGGCCTTATAAAAACCAGTAAATTTTGATCGAGGTCATTCCGCATTGAACCTCAGCAGGGTACAAAATTAATCGAGGAAAACCGGCCAAAGCCGTTTATTTCAGTCCCTGGGCCGGTAACTGTTAAACTGACTTACAAATACACGCTTTTTTTTATTAGAACCAGTACATTTTGCCGAGGCTTATTGCACCATTTTTTGGCGATTTTAGCCTCATTTCACCTGTTATATTGCTCTGTTTAGGAGAAATGAGATGTGGATAAATTGCTAGGGAATGAAAGAGTTAAAAAATAATGTGTTTTCCAAAAGAAAAGGAATGCCGATAATCGGATAAACCTTATAGTGATACGCCCACTCCAGTTCACGTAGGAATATAGAAAACATTACAGCAAGCTCGTGTCACGTTCTTGAAAGAAACTGCTGCTCATGTAATCATATTCACCAGACGTGACGTACACAACGATCGAAAAATATTCCAACCCAGATGAAATGCCGGCAAAAACTCCCAACGCCCACTTAAATAAATCACACGGCCCCACTTGACTAAAAAAGGCAATAACACTACTTTGTTTTATTAGAAATGAAACATTGGATTTTGACGATATGATACGAATTTGCGATTATGAATAAAAGAGAAACCTGGAAAAAAAATCCAGGCTTCAATGTGATTCGAACCCGTTGATGGCTGAATTTTTTTCAGGCTTCTCTTTTGCGTTTATAACCGCGAAGGTCGTATCATAACGTCATTGCATATAACCACGGTACAAATCATAATAATTAAATTATTGTACAACTAAAACTGGAATAGATGGACCCACTAAAATTGACCTGCTCCCAACAGATGTGGCTTCATAGAGAACTGCACCGGTATCGCAGAGGTCACGGGTTCGAATCCCGTTGAAGCCTGAATTGTTTTCAGGCTTCTCTTTCGCATATAAGAAATGTTTGTGTTGATACAACTTCTTTTTCTCAGATCGAACCCACTGTCACTGAACCCATGACCCTCTGATTACCGGTCAGATGCTCTTTCGCAATTACTTAAATCGCGTTCATAACCGCGGGGCCGTATCATAACGTCATTGCTTACAACCGCGGAACAAATCATAACAAACATTGAATCATTGTCTCATTTAGTTTATTCTTATTTCTGTGAGCAATTTTTACTGAAGAAAAAACGAAATAAGAGCAAGTTATAGAAAACGAAATGTCTCGTACAACACTGATGTACGACTGAATTTAGAGGCGAACTAGTTCATTGTTTCTTGAGCTGTCTTTAGGGCTCTGCCTCTGATTATTTACAGTGATGTTTTTATGTTTCATGCATTATCGCTAAGTCAAATTGTGAGTTTTTAGTCATTTTTTTACCGGGAAAACTGTCCTAGTTATTAAGCCTCCGCTTGAGCTTGTCTTATTAAAACTTTGTCCAATTTGAGCCTTCTTGTTCTTATAAATTCATTATGAAAAAGCGTGTAACATGTACAACATCTCCAGTTTCTGTAGACGTAGTGTTAAGCAGATGAGAGTCACTGACTCCCCTCCGGGACACTAATCCATCACAGGTTAGCCCCCACCAGAAGCTGGTACTCATTTTACTGACCTCGGGAGGATGGAAAGCTGAGTCAACTTTGGCGGAAAAGAAGGTCACACAAATGTTCAACACTCTTCGTTTCTTCTTCAGTGAACGTACGGCCGGGCGAGCACCTATCGTTGTCATAACAACTGAGACAGACGCTCGCGTATGCGCAGAAGGACTGTTGACGAATTCCAAAATTCAAAATGGCGGGCAAGAAGAAAAAAGAAAAGAAGAAGAAAAAGGATACTACGGGTTTTGTAAGTTAATACATTGCGGTTGCACAAGCTTTTCATTTTTTCTTAGCATCTGAAGTTTAGATGTTGTACTTCTAGAGTCACATAGGAAGCACATTGGTTCCCAGCTCAATTTTTGCCGCAGTTCCCCGAACTCCAACGAGCCTTTCAAATTCGTGGCCCAGAGCTAGCGTACGAACTCCTTCTCCCTTGGCTCTTGCCGTTGGTGAGGCAGGAAACATTGGAAGAGCTGTCTTGGGGAATTTATCAAGACCGGAATCAAGGAATGAAGGAGACGAGGAAGACGATAATGAAACAGGAGTTCCAGTGGCATATTTGACGACGAAAGTTGGCGACAAGACAACCAACGACGATCACTCATCCAGTGATGAAGAAGGAATGGGATACGAGGATCCTGGCTACGCATCTGTTGAGACAAAAGATGGTGGATTTGATAAAGCAACAAAATTTTATCGCATGTCTGCTCAAGGTCGAGAAAGACAGGATTCACCTAAAGAGAACAGGAGGGAAACAGACCCAAATGGCGAGGGTACTTCCGGAGCAAACGGTACCGCATTCTACCATGTCCTTGAAAAACACGATTCCCCGATTTACGCAGAAGTTGATAAAAGCAAAAAGACACCGAAATCCAAAAAGCCTTTGGAAAGAGATCATGGCGAAGAGGAGGTGAGCAAAATATTTTATTTGTTTTATTGTATTAAATATTCTCTTTCAAAATTTACTAGAGATCAAGATTTGTCAAACAAATTTAGTTTGTATGTGCTCTAATCGCGTCTAAGTTTTGAAAATATAAATTCGGAACAATTTTGATATTCAATAAGGAATTTATCTTCTTGAATATTAAAAATATTGTCAAATCTTGATTTGCATTTACATTTTTATACAAAGCAGCAAGTTTCTTCTATCGGTGATCTGTAATAACAATAATAATAATAATAATTATAATAATAATAATTTTGATGATGAGGCTGTCGATGGTTGTTCATATTGTGGTCCAATGATTTAAAAATGAATTGGGCACAAGAATTAAATTTTAAAAAATTATTTTTACAGGACTTCCATTAAATAATGCAATTTAATACCAAAGTGGCTGTTAAGCAGGGACCGCGGAGCTATAGGGCTCGATGGGCTATAGCCCCACCAATAATTTTGCCTGATTTTTTTTTTGTAGTTTGCTGAACAACAAGGGTTTATCAATGTATTTTTCTTTCATTTTCGGACATGAGAGAAATACTCACTTTTCTCTCTCGTTCGAAAAATAAAAGAAAAAGACATATTATGAAACCTTTGCTGAACAACAATAAAATTGCAATCATGATGAAAAATGCCGACTATGCCTAATTTTGACAGGTCTCATCTTAAATAAAGAGTCAGACCCTACATAAACACTGATAGGAAGTGCTTCAATAATGGATACTGTGTTTTAATAGTATTTTATAAAATAATTTAGATAATACACATGCTGTGATTGGTTAAAAGGTGTGTTTGCATTAGCCTGTGCAAGTCATGGTTTTGACGTCACAAAACTTGCAGGGGATCAGCGAGCAATGATTAGTGAGACCGTACAGATCTGCAAACTTCTTCTCGTTAGTCCTGCCACAGCAGCTACTGGCGAATGATCCTTTTCGATGGCGCCCAGAGTAAAAATCTGGCTGCGATAAAAGATGATGCAACAGCAATTCAACCGTGTTGCCATTTCGAATACCTATAATACAAGAACGGACGCCTTGCGACTTATAGATGTTGCTAATGAATTTGTCAGTCGAAATGACAACCGTAAACTTAACTTTGGAACATTTACTGATGCTGATCTCGATCATATAGCAAACAAGTGAACTAGTGCCATATGATAAACACTTGAAGATCGATTTCCTTTGAACTTGAAAAAATTGCGGTTTTGTTCGATGAAATAGTTTTCCACTGATTTAAATATTAAGCTTTTGTCAGTTATTATGACCGAACTTCATGCCATGTTTTTTTGGTCCATTGCTGTGCAGAAAAGTAGCAGAATGGTGTTAAATATTCAACCAAAGTTTTGCTAGAATTGATAAAATATACGCATTTCCGCCAATTTCAGAAGGATTTAATTTCAAAATTTCCCGGGGGAGCATGCCCCCGGATCCCCTTAGATGTAGCTTGTGCCTTCGGGGCTCGAAGTGCGAGCATTTTTAGCCCCACCAATGCAAAATACGCTCCGCGGTCCCTGTTAAGGGAAGAGGGCTTATTGTTTGTGGTAAACCATATAGGATAAAATACACCTACATATCTATACAGGGAATAATTAAACATGAACAAATTATTCTCAAGTCAAAAACACTGGGTGTTCAAAAATCTTTGATAGCAAACTTATGATAGCAACTGCTACCGAGTTCACACATGGATTTTAAGACAGGCCTGTTTACCTAACAAATTAACCAAGGCAGGGCTGAATTCATTGAGGAGGGCATGGATACCAAATTTTCATTGAGAAAATCACTTGTTTGGGTTTAGTATATGCCTACTACTTGACGATTATCCGATATATCTAATATATACAGTGTACTAATATTGTTCAAGCCATATACATATACACAGTGCCCTCAGACAATGGAGTACTGATCTACCCAAAAGATTGCATAAAAAAATCTGGGAAAGTGGGACTAGTCTAACATTTCCCTTGTGGAGATTGTAAGAAAGATTATGTCAATGAGACAGAAAGATCCCTGAAAGCTTGTTTTGGTCAACACTGCTGGTTGAGTCCAATGGAAAAAATTACATTTGGCCGGGTGGGGGGGGGGGGGGGGGTTGAAAACCAAT
>JAOCPT020521683.1:0-11809 GCA_026546935.2 Palythoa grandiflora
GTTTCTGCTGACGTCATTGTTTACATTCTGCTTCATTAGCATACAACTTAAGTCGGAGAAAGAACAAAGATAAACAATAACTGACTTTAAAACTTGAGAATACTTATCAAATGAAATAAGTAACCGAACTTTCGGTTCTTTATGTGCAGGTTCAAAGAAGAAATCGCTGCTCAAAAAAACTCAAAACAGCTGGAGGCAAGAACGATAATGAGCCCATACATTCTTTGTAAAATTTCCAAATTTTAAAACTACATCACGCAAAGAATACTCAGCATATCAGAAACTCGCCTATACTTGTGCTTTGCAATCTTTTGCATTCAAATGGATTTAATTTACAACATTAGGTAAACCAAGATATCGCGCACGCGTACGTTTACTCAAACCTGTGCTCTCCATGTGTAAAAAGTGCGTGAATTTTCTTTAAATAATCGTGCAGTTTGTTTTTAAACCTATGGCTACCTGGCCATACGTGTCAACTTTAAATTATCAAAATTCAAATATATAAAACAACAGAATGATGATGGTATTCTGTTGCTGTTGTCTTGTCAACATCAATGTTTAGATTCCGCTTCATTGGTAACATGACTTTACATGGAAAATTAACATAACAAACAAGTTTAAAACTTGATAAAAGTTATCAAGCAAATTAAGCAAAGAAACACGTTAAGAAATACTCGAATGTACGAGGGGCTGCCGTATCAGGCCGGAAAATAAAATAAAACTTTTGGCTCTATAAATGCCGCTTGAAGAAGATTTTGGCCCCGTCGACAAAAAGACGCTTTCTGAACAACAATCAAAAGTAAACGACTAAAACATGCTCTGTTCGCACGATCGTTTCCACATAGTCTTCATATCGTTCTTGCCTTGCCCACACAAAACGATTCAACCGCCTTGTGACTCCTGGACACTAGTGAACATGCGCAGTACCAATATTGAATCTGCCGTTTTTGTTTTCCTTGCTCCAAAAGGAGTGGAAATGAGTCACATGCCGATCTAGCGTCTACGAAAATCTATACACGAAGACGATAGGTAAGTGTTTACAAAAATAGTCACTTCGAAAATCGTTTTAAAAAATTAAGCGTTTACGGATCGATTTCGTGTGGACGGGACCATGTAAGCGATCAAATATTTTAGCGTTTACCTGCAAAAGCCTCTTTGTGTGAACGGAGCCTTTTATTTCAAAAGAAATTCAAAATTGTGAGCACGAATGCTAAATGAGACAAAATTGTTACCATTGCCTAATTTCCTTTCTCAAACATCTGTTTTAGAGCTTTGACCTGACTCAAGCATTCAGTTGCAACGTTAGCGTCAACATCCATGTTATCAATGTCTTCATCATCACCGTTTCCGTTACTGTAGTCATCGACCTTGTCGCAACTTTCAACCGTCACTTCATCGTTACTTGCATCAATGTTATCAATATCTTTATCCCCGTTTCTGTTACCATAGTCATCGATCTTGTCGCAACTTTCGATGGCAACTTCATCGTTACTTGCATCCATGTTATCAATGTCTTTATCATCACCGTTTCTGTTACCATAGTCATCGACCTTGTCGCAACTTTCAACGGCCACTTCATCGTTACTGGCATCCATGTTATCAATGTCTTTGTCATCCCCGTTTCTTTTACCACAGTCATCGACCTTGTCGCAACTTTCAACGGCCACATCATTGTTACTGCCAGTGATGCTATCCTTATCATCTGTGACACGTTTCACCGTATCTGTGTCTGTGATGTCGCTATTGTAATCACTTTTATCGTCATCACAAATGTCATCTTCTCCATCGTATTCAGTATCGCCATCATCGTCAATTGTTGCATAAATATGGTGACCGCTTAAGCTGTTAGGAGTTTTAGCTTCCGTTTCATCTTTTCTAAGTTTATCAGTTCCATCTTCACCAATCATTTCCTCGCTTATGTTGTCATCAACTATTGTCAGAATGAATTCATAATCCTCGTCTTCTTTAGCAGCCACTGAAATCACTGAAGTATTATCACTTTCACAGACTGTACCTACATAAGCTGGGTTTTCAAAGTAAAATCGATTGTCATCACCTTTCTCAATCAGACTACTACTTCCAGAACGCCTCCCATATGATTTGTTATATATGTTTCGTAGAATTCGTGTGATCTGTCGAAGTTTGCTCAAAAGGCCCGTGGAGTCGAATTCCTGTTGAAATTCTCTTTCACTTACGGATTCCTGTAGATACAATATTTGTTGGTTCAAATACGAGGAACGCAGAGCAGATAAGTTTCGAAAAAGTTCGTCTAAGAGAGGCCTTGTAAGTTCGATGATTTTTTCCTTGTGCTGAAAATATTTTCTTTCGTGTTGTTCTGAAAAATCAAAATAAGTTTGATGTCGTTAAAGCGAGATTGACAATCAAAATGCACTCACCGTATAAAATCCACAACATGCTGTGGTGTTTTCTTTTTAGATATTTTAGATAGCAAAAAAAGAAAATAATGCGATTTAAAAGAAACAAGAAGTTGTATACATTTTTAATTTGACGTCCATCTCAAGTCGCTCAACTCACAGCTCAACACTAATTGATAACCGACAGGTATAAGGAACACATTTATTAAAGTGTATATGACTTCAAAAAACTTTTGTTATACTGAAATTCTATATGTATTTCTAGTTCGAATTTTGAATTTTCCCCTTTGCTTTATGGAGTGGAAAAATGCGACCTTGTGTGCTCTTGACCGAGTTTTTGGTGGCCTGGGCCCACAATATCTGATGACCTCATATAAGTGAGTTCTTGTTTTCATGTCACAATTGCAATTTACTATTATTTATTATGTCAAGCGAAGCGTGCTGTGATAAGTTGCGGTGCAAAGTATTTTGCTCGAAATGGCGACAAGAAAAAACGCGTTAGCACCACACATGTTCAGCATTCACTGTTTGCTGGGGTTGACTAATGTACTGACGTCACAGGCCTTCTTAGTACCCAGCCTCCACAAGCGCGGCCAAGAGTTGAAAATGGCGCAATTTCTCTACTTTTGAATGCCAAAAAACTAGGATAGCAAAATCTTTCTTTGTTCACCTCATGTTTTCTTAAAGTAACACCACATTGTAGCACTAGGAATAAAAAAACAAAGTTTGGGGCCGTATGGGCTTTAACTTTTCAATGTTTGGACATATTGAGCCTAGCAAAAAAAACTAAAATTATGGTCGATCATGCTCAACAAATATGCTAACTTTATCAAAATTTTTCAGTAAAGCAAAAAAATGGCTTCCTACGAAATTTGTTTCGCATTGAATAGATAGCATATTATAAACATTAAAACATGTTCGGGAACCTTTTTTAAAGGTAAAAAAACTGGTAACGTTCTAAGAAAATCAGCAGACATCGATTCGTTTGAAGCTCATTCACTTCCGTGTTACTTGTCACCAAAATAAATTTCATTTATTATAGCTTAGTTCAGACGCCGAACTTCACATGTTCCAAATCTAATGCAAATCAGGCAGAACAATAGAATTTGCTTATTTACATTAGATTCGGCACATGTAGAGTTTTACGTCTGAACTAGGACTTATTCATATGTACCCGTAGAAATAACCAATCGTAGTAGTTTTTTGGAAAACTCTTAATGAAACAATTTTTGACGCATTAAATTGAAAGGAAAAGGTGTCCAAGAACTGAGCATCGAGTCTTCCCCATATACTCAATATATGGGAGTTGTCTTCCCCCGTCCCCCGGGTAACTTGACATTAATCAAAAATTTTTTTTTTCGCTTTTTGCTATTATTTTGTTAGCCATGTTACTTCCAATATTTTATTACATTTCCTATCTAAAGGCCATCTCTCTCGATTAGCCCATATGGCTATTCATAGGTAGCTTCCACTCATCAATTTGTAATTCTTTTTACTTAATTCTGTATCTTGTAACATTCAGTGTAAATATAAAATTTTCTATTGTAGACTGCTTACCTGGAAATTCGGGACCCCGGTTCCCCGTGTACCTGCGATAGTATTCCCATATTAGTCCAGCAGCCCCAGCCGCCAGTAACAGCGTCAGTGTGCATATTAACGTCGCCATGAAGTTCTTTGAATCACTCTCAAAGATTCCAATTGACCTTTCAACGGATTCTGCTACGGGGTTTTCCTAACCAACAAAAGACATGCGTATAGCCCTAGTTTAAAGAGTTTCTCTCTCCCTATTACAGTCCGGCGGTATTCATTAACTAAATTGTTACTCTTATTATATATATTATGCAATCCGTCTCTTCGGAGTAGATTTCCAATGGCTACAGTCTGGAACCCCTTAGTCGCCGTAATCTAAAGCAATTTTAGGCGACATAAAGGGACTTACGAACTACTTGGGCGATTTAAGGCAACTTTCGAAACTTGACGACTTTATGAAACTTAAGACAACTTTGTGAGACCTAAAATAACTTTGTGAGACTCAAGGCGACTCTTTGACTCATCAACGGGAGGTGCTCTTAGGTACCAAATAAACTCCTCGGGACGCTTAATAAGTTTTAGATTTTTTCCCAATCCCGGAGCCTATTATGAACCACGTTTATAAAGGAAATGCTTCATAGTTAGCGTGCATCTATTTAACAAAGAGATTCAATGTCGCTGTGTGTCTTTTCATTAACAGATCACAGATAACGTTAAAATGTGGTAGGAACAATAAAGTGCCACACCTGGCGATAACCGAGTGTGTCACTGATGTTCTTACCACAGCTTGACGTCCTTTGTTATCTATAACTGAACAGACGCACGGCAACATAGACTCTATTCGTTTCATATAATAGGAATAAAACTTTGTAAAGGTGACATCAAACGTTAACGTGCGTCTGTCCTCTAACCAATCAAAATGGGAGAATAACTTAGGTTATTATACAATGGATTTTTGTTTATGGTTATCAGCCGATCAGAGCGCGATTTCACTTAACTATATTATAACAATTTTTAAATAATTGGTCAAGATCTCGAAGCTCCAATCGATGGTCAAATTCATTCTTCTTTCTCTGATTAGGACGGAAAGTAGCACATACTAGTTTTGAGTTTCATTTTGTTTAAGAGAAGCGAACAACGTTAAGGAACATCACCTTGAACGGCTTATTTATCAAGTTTCCCGTAAACCCCCGTTTATTTGGAGCGCCTCCTTGTGTATTTAGGAAATTTCTCACCCCCGCCCCCAGTTATTTTGACCCTGCCTCCCCCCTGTTTCTTTGGCGCCAAAGAGTAAGTGAACTATTCTTACCTTTATTGTCTCAATAAATTGCGCTATGTGCTGCGTGATTTTCATTTTGTTGGATTTGATGTATTCTTTTGAACACTGATGTAGCTTGACTGACTCTCCAGCGAGAACCACTCCGTAGGTCGACGAGTAGTCGTACACTTTTTGCGTATTCAGTAATGGGTTACTCAATGTTTTGGTCTTGCTTCCGGCTTCATAGGAGTCAATCAACATTCCTCTGACCTTCTTGGCCATAAGTGCATCGAAGACCTCTTCGAACGTTGTGTAATCTTCGGCTTAAGAGAGTTGAGTCAAATTAGACAAGGGAACCCAAAGAAGCGGGAAACTCCACCCCTTCCCAAATTCCCATTTCTGCCTTTCCCATTTCTCCCTTTTCCCTTTCACAGACGAAGCTCCCGATAAAACTTAAAAATGTCAAAATTTGGTTGTTCTGAACACTTTTAATGTACTAGAAACATGAATATAACAAATCTACGACTGTTTCTTATAATCTTTACCCAAGCAGAAATACGTGCATAGTTACCAGTACTTGTAGCATGTCGTACAAAAGGCTTCCAGCCAGTGCATTTTCAGATGCTTTCTTTTTTTCTCAGCCAGATTGGAACGTTTGAGACTGCAAAACAGCCTTAAAACAGTTCTTCGCCGGGAAATCGAAAATTCAAGTTCCTCAATAGGGAGACTGTTACCTGTTACCTATCCTCGTCGTGTCTTCTGGCACATAGGGCCTTCACGAAGCTTTTCCACCTCTCTATTTGCAGCTACAACCCACACCTCATCCTACAAGCATAAGCCTTCATCTTTTTCTTTCCATATTCCTCCTCAACACCTTTGTTAGTGATTCCTGTATTTTCCCGCAGCTGTAATGTTATCAATGCCGGGAAGTTCCCACTTTTCAGCTTTTCAAGCGCCTCTTCTGTCTTAGCTTGAGTTTTTTCACTAACTACTATCTCGTAAATTTACCATCTAATTCAAATCCCTCATTATCTGCGATGGTTAACGGATTTTCTGGTTGTTCTCTGTCAAGCTCTTCTTTAAATTGCTCTGTCCATCTATTCTGCACATCTTTTTGCTGCTGAAAAGATTCCCAATCTCGTCCGATGCAGTTGCACTATGCTTGAGTTTCTTTCTCATTGCACATTGTCTTCGTCAGTGCATATTGAGACTAAATATGTTGGCTTCATGCAGCCTCTTCAGTTTTATTTGTGACATCATCCAGCCATCTCTTCGGCCTCGAGCTTGAGTTGCAATGACTCCTCACTAATTCATGGCTGTTTCTTCTGCCAAGATCTACCTTGGCCATTTTCTACAGCCTCGGTGTATGCCTTTCTCATCACTTCGAAATCCCGCTCAACCTCGCCATCCTCTGTGTGTGGTTTATCTTCTTGTAAAGCTCGGTACCAATTTTTCAAGATGTTGAATGTTTATAGCACGTCTCTATTATTTAACTTGGATGTATCATACTTGACTCTGCTGGTGTTATTTCCCCTTTAGCACTCTCTTTAGCTTCACTTTGATTGTTGTATATTCAAGATGATGATTGCTTCCAATATCTGCAGACCTGTAAACCCTTGTGTCTTTCACCGAGTTCCTGAACCGTTTACTGATTAGCCGCTCATGATCTGTTTGATTTCTAGTCTTTCCATCTGGTGAAATTCACGTTGCTTTGTAAATGGTCTTTTGAAGTTACAATGTTCCTGTTACTACTAGCTCATTCATATCACACATTTCATAAACAATTTACAAGACTGAAAAGGAAATGGACACGCGGATGGGAACAAAAAGGAATGGGGACGAAACGCGGAAGGAAGAGATTGTCGTTTTTGCAAACCAAAGGTTCATTTAAACGGATCAAGCATTTTGGTCAAACATTAACCAACATTGTTGGGTGATTTTTGATGGTGTTTGATCAGTATTGGATTATGTTGGATGCTCGAGTGTTTATAAAACGAATCCAACACCATCCAACAATGTTGGATTGCGGAACCTGGGCATGAAATTGTGGCGTAATTTTGATCACGCAAGCAAAAATGTTGGACGATGTTGGATGAAAAGTTTAAACAAAGTAAAACTTCATCCAACATTGTCCAACACCATCCAACACCGTCCAACATGTTTGATCGTGCTGTTCAAACGGATCAAACATGTTGCGTCCAACAATGTTGGATAATGTTTGACCAACATGTTTGATCCGTTTAAACGGACCTTAAACTTGGGATTTCAAAGTACTAAGCAAACACTCAACTTTCAAACAGCAAGTTATAACAGCTTGCACAGATTAAAGAAAGATGAAAGAAAACGTAGACATACTTTTTAGGATAAATTGACGTGTAGCAAGAAAGGAAATAAAGGAATCCACTTCTTCACAAACTAAGCAGGTCAAATCAAGCAAACTCACCTTGATTCCAACATCAGCTTTAACAATGCCTGTAACGGCATCAATAATTAGAGCGTTTGTTATAACTGTATCCAACGCATCGCAACTTGATACATTGGCTGCCTGGCCCATCGCCTCTCGAAGTACCTACAAACGTGAATTTAGATTTTTTTTTCTTAATATTAGGTTCGTACTTTTTTGATGTTCTGAAATTCCTGACTTTTTATGACTATGTCCATAATCTTTCGCAATATTTCATGACCTTGCGCTGTTCATTTCTTTGCCAAAACACATAAAAAGAACCCTGGATATCTCTTTTTTCTGGCAAGTTAGCAACATTGAAGAGAACAACTGTTATTTTGAGATATTTGTGCGAATGTTATTATTATTTACGTACAATCATATCTAAATTGTTCCAATTTCCAATAACTTTCCATGACCCGAACCAAAATTCATGACTTTCCCAGCCAGGAAAATGAAATTTTAAAATTCCATGGTTTTCCACAACCAGTGTGAACCCTGCGAAAGAGTTGTGTTAAACAGCTCTGAGAGAGCTGTCGCCCTAACTAAGTAATAATCCATGAAACAGCTAACCTTTCCACCGCCAAACTTCAGCTCTTCTCCATATATGGTGAAGTCACGTTCCACCTGGATCACGAGGCCGCTGTCTCCTAAATACACCAAGTCTCCAGTCGTAGGACCAAAGGTGTGAAGGTACAATGGACGTGGAACGGTTTGTTTACTACGGCCACGTTGAGTATTTTCCTGATAATAGCATAGATAAACTTAGATAAAACAACACTGAAAAAAGACAAAGTTAACATTGGTAACACACATACAGCATAAAATTAATCGACAATCTCTTACTACAGAAATATTCTTTAACCTAAAAACTTAACAGAACTTGTGAAAAAGCACCAAAAAGGGAGCTTTGTAATAAAATTAAGTTTAATAAAACAATTTAAAAACCTTTGTGTTAATTTGTTTTTTCCACAAAAAATGATAGCTTGTGTATTTTACCTGCTTTTTATTAGCAAAACCTTGCTGCTTCACCTTCTCCATCACTTCAGGTAATCTCTCTGGAGTAGCTTTACCATCAACAAGGCCATTGCCTCCTCGTACAACACTGAAGGATGGAACATGTGCTAGTTACTTGTGACAAGATTAATGTTTCATCATACAACATGGAAAGATGAAACAGCTGTTAAAAAAGACAATACAACAACATTGCCTCCTTGTACAACATTGAAGGATGGAACAGCTATTAATAAAAAGACAATACAATAACACTACTTCCTCGCGGCACTCAAAAGCATGGAACAGCTGTTACAAGTACAAGAACAGTGTCTCCAACAAAACGTAGTAGAAAAACATACAAATGCTACCACGTTTTTCAAAATTTCTATTTCAAATTTTGTTTCTTTTTTCATAAAAGAAAAAAACGCAGTTCACAAAAAAGGTTTTCAAACACATGTGTACCTTTGCCTATTTCCTTTACATCATTAACAACACCTCAACCACTCACTACCACCATTACTGTATTGATACTGACTTTTTGTGTTATGTACCATATTTTCTGGACTATAACCCGCGGGTTATCTGTCAATTTTACCCTGTATCAGAAAAGGTGCGGGTAATCTACCGGTGTGGGTTATCTGCGAGATTCTGAAGTTAATCTGGGTCTGTATTGAATAGCTCTTATTCCAGTTCCGCAAGTCGTTATTATTGTGCAGCGGTTTTCTGCATGAAAATACATGGAACCGAGGCTATCGAGCAAATCGCGGTACTTTTGCTCGAGTTTTGGCCCAATAGCCTCGTTTCTATGTATGTTCATGCAGAAAACCGCTGTGCAACTAGAATAAAAGCTATTGATTGTAACTGCTGACACTCACTGATTTCCTGCTATTTCAACCAGTTCAACTGTCTTCTCATCGCCAGGTTCAAACCTGACAGCTGTACCAGCGGCAATGTTCTGAAAAGAAATTAAAAGTATTTTTGTGTTACTCTGATAAGCAGTTTTTTAGACCTGTGTAGGAAAACTAACCCATGAAAAAAGAAATCAACAGACTACAGCGTTCCTGAAGCTCCCGTCTCCACAAGTTTAAGACCTTTTAAAGACTTTTTAATAACAAAAATCGAACAATTTAAGATCTGCGAAACACAACAAACAGAAACAAGAGAATTTGATTTTAGCAATCGATGATTAACTGAAGCTGAAGGAGTCACGTGATCCCAAGTGAAGGCATCCTCTGACCAATAACAAATTAAGGTCAATGGTGTCTTTTACGTGTAATAATATGCATGTTAAAATCATAAAATAGGATTTACGGTTTTCACGTAATAAAAAAGTTAAAATGATCATAAAATGACGTTTCAGCTGCACTTGTGACAGCCTTCATCAGAATGAATGAATTAAAAACAAGTAAAATATTTAAAATTGGGTAGAATTTGCATAAGTTAAAAATCTATTGTACATATATCTGGTTAAACAATGGTGGAGTTCAAGCGGAGAAGTTCTTTGTTTCTTTAAGTAAGTTAATCCATGTGCGACTTAATTTATAAGAATCGTCCCTATTGAAGTTATTTTTGTGTTTTTGGATTTCGATAGATTCTTTTATGATTCTAGGAAGATATTTTTTCTGTTTTTGTAAGTACTTGAGCTTCATCAAAAGGATATTGTGATCAGGATTAGCGAAGGCATGTTCAGCAATAGCAGAGAGATTGTCTTGTCCATTGGCCGTGTGCCGTTTATGTTCTTTGATTCGACATTCAATGGTTCTGCCTGTTTGTCGTACATAACATTTGCCGCAGTCACACTTTACTAGGCATATGCCTTCTGTTTTAAGTCTCGGCAAATCATCTTTGTACGGCCAGAGAAGTATGTTTACTTTGAATGTGAGTTTGAAACAAACACGAATGTTATACTTTCGCAGGAGTTTTCAGATTCGGTCAGTAGTTTTTGTAATATATGGAAGACAAGCGTATCCAACGGCATTTTTTTCTTCTGTATCTTTCGATTTGCTTTTTTGGTTCAGAAATGAAAGAACTTGTTTTTCTTGATATCCGTTACGTTTGAGGGCTTCAATGATTTTTTTCTTTTTCTTGGTCACGGAAGTCGGAATCTAAAGTAATGTCGGCACGGCGAAAGAGGCTATTAATTAGTGATTCTTTCTGAGAAGGAAGATGATTGGAGTCAGCGTGTAGGTATCTGTTTATGTGGGTCTTTTTTCGATAAACTGAGTGTCCTAGTGAGCCATCAGGTTTACGGATAACTTACATATCAAGGAAGGGTAGACATTCATTCTCTTCGATTTCCATGGCAAAGCGTATGCTGGACTGTTGGTTGTTAAAGTGGGCGAGGAAATCCTTAAGTAGGGGTTCCCCATGTGGCCATATTACAAAAGTGTCATCCACATAATGATACCAGCAAGTAGGCAACAGACTTCTTGACTAGAAGTCACGATACAGGAGTGAAGTGCTGCTGAGCGATACTAGGTTGGCAACGTACTGTGTTTCGGTCTGATGGCACTTAAACCTTTAAGGCCATAAAAAATACATTGTTTTCTTACAGATTCTACAGCTTAGCGCTGGACTCCCAGATGAATACTTCCGCGAGCAATTAACAGATAAACAAATTGAGAAGCGAGCTGCAATAAGTTTTATGAATCAATATATATCTTCTCACCGATGCCACAACAACGAAATGTCGATAACTTTAGAAATACCCACAAACCTGTGCGGGTGACAAAAAACTAAGATCAAGCCCAATCATCCGGGATCTAGACATCTGGAAATGAAGACTTGTACATATGTGACAGCAAACTGAAGTGTTGCGGCAAAAGTCCACTTTGATTAGTAATTGATACTTTTTGCGTCATGCCGGAAAGGTCTCTTTCGTACTGAGAGAATATATCAAAGATCATTGTTGTCTGTGAAAACGGAAAACATTGTTTTATTCCTTCTTACCTTTCCCATTTAAAAATACACGCCATACTCCTTCTGTTGCGATGCATTCATATATCGATTGTCCTGGAGAAAAACAAGAACAGAAAACAGGTAATATATGTAGCACATTAACAGGAAAAGGGTCTCATCACCCATGCCTTAGCCGGCTCCCTTAATAACAAACCTAAGGATGGATTTTTAAACAAAATTGATATCTATTGAATACTTTGGTGCACAAAGGCCATTAAGTGTTGATTTAGGTCAAAAACTAAAAAAAAA
>JAOCPT020521721.1:0-11806 GCA_026546935.2 Palythoa grandiflora
AGCGTTGTACCTGCTAAGTTGAATATCAAAGGAGTAAGTTTTATTGATTTAGTTATATGTCTCTCAAGTAAAAATTATGGAGATAAACTTGCCTTTGATCGACGAAAGAAAATCCTTTTCCAAATACCAAATTATATATATATATATCGGAGCTCTGCAAACATGCCATGGCTTTAATGCCGATCTGTTTAAATACAAGTTGTGGTCAAAGCGAGAATCAAATTCAAACTTTCGAAGAAAATACATTACGGTCACGCTGTTGTGAGAATTGGTTGTGAGTAATTTTGCAGTCGACATTCAAACTAGAATTGCCACGTCGTGTCGAAAGATTTTGACACAGGGTTTTTCATTTATCGCTTTGCTATAATTATTATTTTAAAAGCAAAACTATAAAATAATGATAATTTATTAATTTTAATAGCTCTCCCTTTAGTCAGAGCTGCAAGCTAAATTTCAAACAAAATATATATTTCTGAACCGAGGCGGCAAAATGATATTTGTCCTGAAGTCTACGCGTTTTGTGAAACATATTGTACGTGTATGTACCTTGGGTGCCAGAGACTTTTTTTTTCTTTTGGAAAGAAGCGAGAAGACGGGCAAAGATTGCAAATTTTTTCTTAACCTATTTTAAAACGTTTAAAAATATTTTGAAAAAGATTTGTACATTAGTGTGTTTCAACGCGTGCATGTCTAATCCCTATATGGAGTTGTTTACGCGCTAAAGTTGACGGGGGTACATTTTTTAGAAAAGTGATCGGTGGGGAGGGGGAGTTGTAAAATAAATCAGAATAAGCAGCATGCCGCCCAAAAAGGTATTGCAGTTCACGTTCTTTTATATTAAATGGAAGTTTTAAGCTAAATTTTCCTGCGAATTGTACCTGCAAAATACGTTATATCTCAACAGATGAGAATTCGGACATTCACCCACTTTTTTTGGCGTTTGCCCACTTACATAAAAATGATTTGTACATTTCTTGCTAAATTTTTAGTTACATTCTTATTACTTTTGGGACTTTCTCTTGCACAAAATATAGAGGTCATACATGCACAAGCTAGGAAATTCTATACCTTTCAATTTTAGGCTATAAAATGAAGGGTGGAGCTATGTACATATATGGCAAAATTAGTACTATTTTGAATATAAGATAAAAGCTATATGGTAGGCAACCCAGTCTTGTTTCAACTAATCAGCATACAGGAATCTATCCGAAATTTCTAGTTAAAGAATAACTTGCAACAGCTGATTTTGTTGTATCACACTCACAGGTTCTTAACGAAAGGTGAAAATTGAACAACATCACTTCACAACTTGCTCTGCAACAATGTTGCGCAAAAAGTTGAGTTATTTTGTTGCTCATAATTACCCACCTTTACAGATCAAATCATGTTTATCATCGATTTTACATTGACATCTGATTAGACATTATATATGCCACCAAAAATAAATAGCAAAATAGTTGCTGTTCATCAGCAGGATACCTTAACGATGTGCAATTCCACACTCAGTTAATTGGTTTCAGCACCATTGGTTTCTGTTAAAGGTATAATAAAAATAGGTTACAGTGACTTATTCCCCATGGTTTTTCTATCTTCAGAAACAACGACTACAGCTCAACTGGCCATTATTCTAAGTTTATCGGTTGGACTTTTGCTGTTAGTTGCACTGCTGATGGTTGTCATTTACTGGAACAAAAAAAGGAAAAGAAGAGAAAATCGAAATAACACACACGAAAGACACAATGTCCAAAGAAATGGTAAGTATTTTAAAAGTGTTAAGAGCATCTGTCTGTAAAAATTGAGAAGTAGCGGCACGGCTTCAAAAATTGAAATTCTTGATACTTTGCCTTAATGACATTTTTGGAGAGCTATTATCGGAAATGATATTGAATATTTCTAGAAATTAGTACTTAGTTTTCTAGAAATCGAGAAAAATCGAAATCGCATGTTCAACTTAATTAAATATGCAAATTTCAAGCTGAAAATGAAGGAATTTCAACGTAGTCTTACTACATGCCGCTACGCAAAGAAACGAGAAAGGGTTTTTAATTTAGTTTATCTATCAATTAGTTCATACCTATTAAGGGTTTGATGATTTGAGAAGAATTGATAGTTTTTCTTGCTTCTTTGAAAAGAACAATATCAAGACTTTCGTGACATTACAAAAAACAGTAAAGTTTGGAGGTTCAAAAGTCCTCTTAGTATGTCTGAAAGAATATTATTTCGAGCACTACGATGAGTATTAGCCCTTGTACTTTGCTTTTGTAAAATAAAATTTTTGGGCGATTCATATACGTGCGAACGAACTAAAAAGTTCCTGACTCACTGCAAAGACATTCTTGCATAATCAGTATAGTATTTAAGAGCTAAATGTCAGTAAACATCACCTGTTTCAAGACATTCTTAAAATCTCAACTTTATCAGATGAAAGGTCTTGGGGAACTATTAACAAAAATATTAGTATGAACTGGCTTGCTTCTTTGCTTTATTATCGAGACCACTCAATTGTTGCCATTTTGACACAAATCAGTGTCATGGCTGAAATCAACAATGCTGACCTTGCATTGGCGCTCTCTGATACACTTGAAAATCATTCTGTCCTCCAACTTGAACTGTATTCTGATGGTTCCTTTAGATATTCCGTCTGCAATAGAAGACTTCATTATATACCTCTGGGTTTTTGCATTAATGGGCACAAAAAGCTGAGAATCACCTTTCGGCTAAAGCTAGGGTTTTGGCTGTTTTCAAACAGACTAAAATCTACTTGTTACATCGATTTCGGAAACAATATTTATTTCAAAACACTTATAAATACTTGCTGTTTCAAAAACTTAAATAACATTTCCGGGCAATTGTAAAACGAACTTTTGAGAGGAATTATTTGTAGTGCCGTTGGAGCAAAAACTAATAAAAAAAGAAGTCACAAAATGTTGCAACATAGGTGATATATACTGACACTGGCTCTTAAAAATTGTATTTATCAAAAGTGCATCTAATTATAATGCGCTAGTTTCCAACAGCAATACAAGGCATGTGTTTATGTTGGCGTCTAGGTAATGTAATTGTATTTTATTACTCGCCAGTATTTGAGACTGTAGAGAAAAATTAAAATAAAACAAAACCTGCATTCTAACTCCAGCATTTCTTGGTGAATGAGTAAATTGACGGAGAAACCTGCTCGGGAACCCTCTTACTTTGTTTTCTAATGTCTGTTAAATACTTCGGTTTGTTATTTTTTCATTCCAAACTGAACTTACTAATTTACAAAGTCTTTTTTCTTGGCATGGAACAAGTAGCTGCCATATATCAAACTAAAAGTTTAAAGTAAACATTGTCACACAATCTTTTGAGCGAAATTACAACTCATTCATAAATTATTCACTTATTTCAGTTTAATATCTGCAATACTTAGAATTACTCACTGTTCTCTAACTGAATCAGGACAGTGAAAAACTAAAGCCAATATCATTTTAAAATTTGCAACGCAATAAAGTTCAGTTTTTTATCCCTTTTGAGTTTTTTAGTTTTAAAAAGTTACTGTAATAATATCCACTTATAATGAAAGTAATTTTTCATACCTGACCATTAAATATTTCACTTAAGAATACTCTTAGAAAAAGAAAATATTCATGTTATTTCTAAAATAAAGACCTCATTACTGTCAATCATAGGTCAGCAAGTAGAAATATACCGTAAATAAATAAAATAGTTGTACGTTTCATGCACGTCGCAGCGATGTAAGTTGTTGGCCTATTGAGTATAATCACAAACTAAACATTTGCTGAAATCATTTTAATTTAAAATTTTTAAACTTGCTAAAGATGTAATATAAACGTATTTAATTATAATGAATACATTAAATTAAAGTTATAAAACTGCGGTAATGAATCCAAAAACTCCGTGATTCTTTGCTGCATACGAGCAGTGAATCGCATTGAGCTGAGAGATCCTGAGAGCCTTAGCTGCCTGAACTGTAGTTGATAGAAACTGTGAATGAATAAATCTTTAGAAACTTGAATAAATACATAAACATAAGGAAAGTTTGCTTTATGATTTGTTTTTAAACTTGTGCATCAACTTTCGATTCAGATCAACAGTAATAACTTTGCATTACTGTTCACTTGTTAAAACATTATGCAAATTTTGGTATCCTCGAGTGAGGATGTCAAAATTTGGCAAATTCCAGTTGGTGTCATCATTACAGCTTTTTTCTGAAGTCAAAAAGATTATGTGAAGAACATAACAAAAGTTGTCAAAAAGACTGCAGTGAAAACAAGACTTTTCACCGCTGTAACAACGTCATGGAGATATTTTTCATGTTAGGAGAATTGAGTTTTAGAACTTCTCCAATAAAAATTTTTGGATTTAAAAATTAGATAAAAGTTGATGGAATTGCACTACAAAATTAATTGCAATTGGGAGCCACAAATGCTGGATTATATTGGCAGCATTGGGAGAAAATATATATTCTGCTCAATATTGAATATATTTTCTTCCAACTAGCTGATGATATAATCCAGTATTTGCAGCTCACAATCACAATTAGTTTACAATATTGTAAATATTAGCTTAATTCAACCTGTGAGTTGCAGTGTTTTTATAATTAACTATCTATCTATCAATGAAATGAGCTGAAATTGGGTCCAAATCCTCTGAATCGTGCATTGCTTTCTGGCAAGTTTGTCTACCTAGTTTAATTTATTACACTAATTAAATTTATGTATTAGATCGTATGTACAGATCGTCTGGGTTAGTGTAGTCCTGAGAAGGACTGTTGTCGATGTTGTTGACTGACATTTTGACAACCTGCGCGGAAGTCATCTTCAGAGTCAAGTGAGGAATAGTGTGTCTGTAGAATACTTATATACTGATTGGTCACTAATTTGTATATTAGGCCAAGTAGAAAAAAATATAATTGGTTAGTGTCCTTTTTTCAGAAATTTTATGGTCGGGAGGGAGTTTTTTTTTTTGAGGACGTTTTGATGCTGAAATACAATAAAACGTATTGCAATTTATTGTTGTTATTTTATCCAAGTGTCGTCTTTACCATGGGTATGGACGAAAAACTAAAGCGTAATGAATTTAAGGATATTTACTATAACTTGTTTGAAGACTACAAAATTCAAATGATTTGGTCAGTTTTCGGACAACTAATTCAGACTTCTACCAAGTTTTGCAGTTTCAAAATAGTGTTAAAACATTCTTAAAGAAAAACTATGAAAATAAGAAATAAAAAATAAATTGAGTCGGGTGCTTTTTCAATGGTCAGGCGGGGACGCTAACCAACTTTTTTTTTTACTTGGCCGTAAATAATCTGTTCTCTGTATTAATTATTTTCTCTGTGGATAATTGTGATTCTGTGGTTGATAAGTTTATCAAATGAATGTTAAAGAGTCACAGGTTGAGACTTGGTGTGTGTTAACTTTGCAGGCCCACTAAACAATAGGCTGCGAACAATACCTGAAGATAGTGATGGGTTTGAGCTGCCGCCACCCTACACACCAGGCCATGGGCAGAGCCCAAGGAAAATTGTCACCGTTGTAGCTACGACGCGACCACCAAATGAACCACCTCCCCCTTATGACATTGGCAGGGAAGCCACAGAAGTATGACAACAGTGAAGAGAGTTGAATCTGGGAAAACAGATCTTGGCATTCCTTGCTAGCATGATTATACATAATATGTTATGGTGGTAGCTCTAAGAGGAAAGATATGACAGGCGAACAAGCAGGAACTACTAATGATGATTGTACAATAACATGGTAGTTGGAACAACATTGCATCAAGCGTTATTCACGAGAAATGACGTTGAATCCTTTTTAAAAAGTGCTTTGTTTATGAGAGTTCGAGTTCAACGAATCAAAGTTTAAAGAATTGTCCCTGCATGGCATCAGTAGTCTCCCTGCTGTGTATGGTGTGTAGTCAGAAAGCACAAACACAATTTGAAGAGACAGCGGATCTCTGAGTGTAAATGACTTGATGAGACAATACATTTTGTTCTGCAAAAAGCAAGCCCCATTGGTTTTTAAGCCAAAAACCTTAATATTTAAGAGGACTCGTGATAACTTATCCACTGAGCCTTTAAGAGTTTGTAGCAGGAATTTGTTTAGAACATGTAAAAAGAAGAAATGAAGATGAATTAGACAACTTTTTGCCTAAAGAAATTTAAGTAGTATAGATATATTTTGGAGAGATACATTAGCCATTTGACTGGTAATATTCCCTCGTCCTGACCTCCTGTATGCTCATACACAGGATAGGCCCTTTACAGGACTTGGTCACATGATACAAAATATGCCTTACTGGGATACAAAATATGTGCTAGACTCCACTGGGAAATCTAAAATGTGAAAAATCACATTTTTCCTGTTAATTGTGTTTTGTCTTGGAGTCTAGCATGCTCTTTTGGGTCCCAGTAATGGCGTATTTTGTACCATGTGACCAAGTCCTGTGAAGGGCCTATTCACTGCCTGGTGTTGCGGGAAGGGTGGGGAGAGATCAAGCTACATTGAGGCTGTGTACTCAAATTTAAATTTTAATGCACTACCTTCATGGTCAAATGAGATATTTTTTGGCTGAGATAACTGTTAAATATTCTCACTCCAAAAAAATTTGGTTGTCAAAATTATCTGTGCCCTACAAGTCTGATCTTTCCTCCCCCCTCCCCTCCCCCATAGAGATACTGGAGTAGAAAATACTAATCTTCATTCCCAAGTGTCGTAAAATAGTTTTTCTGTTCTCCAGTTTAATTAATGCTACATTTTTGCAGTAGTTAAGAGATCTATCATTTTGTAGTCCAAAAGAGTTTGAAAATCCTTTGTAACAGTTCATTTAGCTGCTATGGAAAGTGAGGCACTCGGTTGATAATGAACACGGAGTTTGCACTCAAGGAAAGAGTTTTTGTTTCCCTTGTGAACTTTAAAGATGTAAGCAAGTGACAATTATATTCAAGTCAAAATTTAAGAATAATTTCCTTTTTGAAGAGGAGAATATTTAATTACCAACTTTTGTAATAAACGTTTATTTGTAGAATGTGTTTTATATTAAATAAAAAGAAAACAAGTTGAATATGCTAAAAGTTCTCAATCATTGACGACATTGTGCAAAATGAGTACCAGAGCATATTTCGTTTGACAATGGTATAGCACTGGCATAGCATAGCATAGTATAGCGTATTATATAATAACCCAAGTTATTCGGAAGTGTTCGGAAATCTTCGGGAATTTTCGGAAATTTTTTGAAAATCTTCAAAAATAGTTCGAAAACTTTTCTAAAACATTTTTAGGACAATATTTTCAAAAACTTTTCGGAAATCTTTAGAAGTGTTCGGAATCTCAGGAAATGGTTTAAAACAGTTTTTAAAGCATTTTTGCGTTTTACAAAAATTTTTGGAAAATCTTTGGAAGTCTTCAGAAAAGGTCGGAAATGATCGGAAATAATCGGAATTCTTCTGAAACTTTCGTAAGCTTAGGCTACCTGTGGTTCATTTACATTCCCTGGAAAAAATATATGTATTTAGTCGACAAAAATCTACTGTGTCATTTTATATTTTTCAATGTATTTAGAACGCGAAGTAGATTTGTGACCTCTGAACTTGACTACACATTGTTCAAGTATAAATTACCATTGAATAAAAAAAAGTAAAGTTTACAGCAGAATTTAAAATATAGAAAATTCATTATTGATTTACCTAAAAGGAGCTGTACAGTAATTTTGTTTTCTACATATTTAGCTGTTTTTGACTAACTGCTTTTGCGTTGCCAACACCAGTCTGTCATAAACATTGCGTGGACCATCAGCTGTTCTGCAAAACACAGCAATGTGGGCTTCACAACCATCTGGGGTATCTACTGCCGAAAGTAGTAGTGCCACGCCGTCTTCGCTCAGGTTTATTTCATTCGTCTTTTCCACAAGTTCCTTCACGTTACAAGTGAATGTTTTGTCAATCATGAAATGGGAATGCTTTAGTCCCTTCGTAGCCATGTGTGGTGCTATCAGCAGCAATGGAGTGGAGCCAGTCACTCTGGCATTGACATCAACGACGTACTGTCCCTCATCATTTTCGAGCACGTCTAATCCGACTATACCAAAGTAACCTTTGGAATGGAGATACTTCCTAACTGGTTTAACAGTCTTAATCATCATTTTCTCTAGGTGTTCCTGTTCATCCTAGTTTAGCACTCCACCTATCCAGCTGAAGTTTGATGCGAGAATCTGCTTGGATACCCCCAGCCAATGAATATTTCCATTTCGAAACAGGTAGAACTGGGGAGAGTAGTTTCCCGTCATGCCTGAAATAACCTCGGTCACCACTGGATTTGGACAGTTGGCATCAGTCTGGAGATCCTGCAGCACCTGTACAGCCTCTTCTTCTGTCGTCACCATGTAGGTCCCTTTGCAGGCCAGGCCATGGGTAGCTTTCATCATGCATGGCAATGTAAAGTTGTCGAGTGTCATATGTCTTGGACACAAGGCTCCCATCTTTGGAATAGCAGCTTTGCTAAGGACCTCAAAGTGTGTGTCGGGATCTACAGCGTGCTTCTGTTTTGGAAAGCTTTCCAGTGGGTATAGTGTAATCAGCTTTTCATCACCAGTGTCAGTTGTTGCTAGGTTATGAATGTCTGGCTCAGGAAACCATGGCAGCCACTTCTTCCAGTGATTCAGAAGGATGGTAGTTGGAGGGTCGTGCAAGAGTATGGGAAGGTCATTTCCAGCAACAGAGCACACCCTATTGGGCATCAAACACTCAATATATTTCAATGAATAGGGAGGGTTATCATGAATAAAATATTCATTTTCATTGAGAAATTTAGCTTCCTTTCGAAAAGAAGATGGGAACTGGGGCATGATGTAAGCATGTTGTACATCCTGGCGGTATAAACTGCTCAACGTTACCACTGGTTGGGAAGAAGAATGAAACATCTTTTTATGTACCTAAGAAAAGACCAAAATAAATCCGGTTTTTAGTATGTCATAAAAAAGAAGCTAAAGTAAACTGAAGGGAAGCCAAATGGCCACATTTACTAAAACTAGATCTGTAGGGATGAACTTTAAAAGAACTCGGATTTCTGTGCTACAATTGACAGTTCTATTCAACTTGCAGGTAACGTGCTTCCGATTATTACTGAGAAACTTAAAGGATAAAATTGAAATTGATGGATCATTATGGAAGAATTTGTTAGTAATAATTATTGCATTTTAGAAACTGCATGTCGACCTTTGAAACTCTACGACTTTGAATCGAAACTTCAGTACGTGTATTTATTTGGGTCAAAACTTTATTCAGACACGCCAATGGTTTCTTTATTTCAAGGCCAGGATATGGTTTCAGTTCATATCAATATTTTCTCGTAGAAACAAGAAAAAAAAGGAACAAAACTTTGGTTGTTTTAGTCGGGAAATGGTTGTGTAATCAACATGGAGTTTTGTGAAGATACAAGCGCGAGGAAAAAATTGCTTTTAACACAATTTCTTGTTAATGAAACAATGAAACTTGAATGAGTTAAAGACTCTTTCGAAATATACAGTTGCTTTTGTAAAATGTCTTGAAAGTTGGCTGATTCGAGCGTATATTGATAACAGGACAATAGCATAACTTCTAGTCCAGGAGCATAGGTCGAAAATAAAAGTCTCATGCGACTTTCAGGCTGGAAGCAGAAAACATGAAAAACGTTGGTGGCACTTCTGTAACCCTTACCGAGTGGTATTAGGGGACATCTTTAACAGGGGTATGGTTTTTGCAAGTATGGAAGCGAGGCTCAGTGCCGTGTCTACATATTTTCACCAAATTTGTAGAATATGCATAATTCGTCAATTGGAACAGAATTTTATTGTATCCGTTACTTAAAAAAAGTTTCGTGACAGTGCTGGCATGGAAACGAGGCTTTAAGTAATAACCATTATAGCTCATCGCAGTTTCAACAAAATCTTACTAAATTTGCAGAGTACTCGTGAAATTCTTCCAGTGAAACAAATACATCACGTTAATACTCTGTATTTAGCAGTTTGCGCAGGTCACGTGATAACGCTTGCATGGAAGCGAGGCTCTAGAATAATTCTGCTATAACTCTACACCGGTTGAAAAAAGTGCATCAAATTTATTGATGTGTAATTCATTGTAGCAAATAGAAGTATTTTATTGTCCCCTGAAGAAGAACTAGCGGACGCCAGTTGGAAATTTCTGCAGGAAACGTTTATGAACGCTTTTATATTTTTAAAGTTTTTATCAGATCAGATATATTTTTAACCTCATATAGTACATTTTTAGGATTTTTTACCCTTTCTCTTATGTCAAGACGTTCTTGACAGTCTTAGCATGGAAAAACACCAGTCGATTTCTTATTCATAGATATATAAAATAGAGTTATAACAAATTGGCCGCCGCACAGAAAAATACAAGTAGTTGGTGCTATTATTGCACTTGGCACCAGTGAGAAATTTAACTACAATAACATACCTTACATTGCAGTTAACAATCGATGCATTTGCATTATTAATACAATGACATGGATACTAGGTTGCATTTGAAACTGCCTTGACTCTTAGCCTAAACATCACATTATGGCTGATTAAAAGTGCAGAGTCTAGCGTACTTGTAGCTAAATACTATACTTTGTTTTGTGCTTGTGATTGCACTGAAAATCTGTAGGTCAACCTACGAATTATAACTAAATATAACCCGTTTGTTCAATTGCAAATGTCTAAGGGGTTGAGCTAAGAGTTTTTGAGCAGTAACCTGCCGGGCTCGTAACCAAACTATTTCAGGAGCCTAGCAAAAAATCTAGGGTTCCGATGGTGATAGTATACATTATGACAACCAATAATTTTTTTCGATATTTTAGCATGTTTGCAAGAAGCGAGTCGTTATACTAAGCAACGTGGAATAAAAAATGGAATAAGTTTCATTACCGCAGTACCTATAAACAAAAACTTTGATTAAATGGACACAGAATTCATTAAGCCTAGTTACCATATGATCGCTCACGATCACCGGGTTGTTGAAAATGCTGTCAGCGATCGTCAGCGATTATATGGAAACACTTTTCAGCGATCGGGCGATTGTCAGCAATCACGAAATGCGTTTCCATATAATCGCTGACGGTTGCTCACGATTGCTGAGTTAGAACTTTGTCTATCTCAGCGATCGCGATCGCTGACAATCGCTGACGATCGCCCGATCGCTGAAAAGTGTTTCCATATACTCGCTGACAATCGCTGGCAGCATTTTCAACGATCCGGCCGATCGTGAGCGATCATATGGAAACCAGGCTTTAATCTTTGGTAACCAAGATATTTTAACCGGCTAGAAATTAACTACAAAGTTTCAAACAAGTAACTACCGAGTCAGTTTCATGCGAAAATAAAAATGTTTTACACCTTTTATGGCAATTAAGTATTTCCGTCATGCAACATCTAACGTTGCGTTTAGTTTCAACGGAAATTTTAATGTTTTAGATCAGGCCCGTAGCCAGCTTGAGGCGAACCGAGGCACTTGCTTCGGTAAAAATTTTGAAGACAAAAGTTTTTTAGTAAACAAAAATATCGTGTCAGTTTACATAAAGCAGTTTCAACGATAATCTAAGCTGAGAATAGCATTTTCAAACAGCTGTTAAGATTCCAAAATAATACCTTTAGCTTTGAACAAATTTTGACAGTCTCTCTGTCAGGCAGCCAATTAATGAAAACGAGATATTCTTTTGGGAGGTTACTGGTTAAAAATACTTCCTTTTCAATTTGTACAGTTTGTTCAGAGTGCACTCTTGTGCAGTCCGTTGAGTTTAGTTCTAAGGCCGTATCTTTAACAAAGCAT
>JAOCPT020521780.1:0-11805 GCA_026546935.2 Palythoa grandiflora
ATGTATTCTTGTTTTAAAATCTTAAGGCAGAGAAAAGAAAACTGAAATGTCTTACAGAAACAAGTAACAAGCAATTACAAATATACTTTTTCTGAGCCGTCGTCGTCGGCGTTGTCGTCCTCGTTGCGTAAAGTCCCTATTACCACTGCCAAGACGCCGCCGCTAAATAAGATTGAAACAGACTTAACTTTTTCAACTTTCTAACACGGCAGGTTTGTTTGTTACCACATCCGCTACTGAGTGACATGGTTAAGTATGCTTTGTGGTTGCTGGAGTGCTCACATGACTCGGGCCGATGCCACGCGACGCTGTTTTTCTCCCTCACGTTTTCCTTCCGAGCTGTACTGGAGCTGTTTGACAGAGAGGACGGCCTTCGTAAGCTCATCAACTTGGTAATTAATACGTTCACTATGGTTTCCAGTCCCTACTGTTGGGAGTTCTTGTATTCCAACGGCTTTTAAGTGTAGTATCGCTCAGATGATCTTCTAAATGTTCTAAACAAGTTTCGGCTCATTTGACGAGCCCTCACTAGTCAGTTGTAGAATCATGATAAGACCCTATCAACTGGGACATGATTCTACAACTGATGAGGGCTATTCGAACGAGCCGAAACTTGTGTAGAAGATTTAGAAGATAACCTGAGCGACACTGCACTTAAAAGACGTTGGAATACAATAACTCCCAAGAGTAGGGACTGGAAACCATAGCTATGAGGAAATCCACATCTGCGAAGATATACAGACTTTCCTAATACGTTCACATCTTACAGCATTGGCGGGTTTACCCTCATCTGTACGGCGGCAGACTGGTTTGGCTTGTGGTTTGTACTCCTAAACATTCTCAGGGGCAACAATTGAATTAGAAAGGATTATCAGACCTTCTACGATTTTCTCGGCTTTATACATGAAAAAAATATGTATCACCTGCCCCAGATGTGCGCCAGTTTGCTTAGATTCTAGCCTCACACTCAGAACTTAAAACATCCATCCAGGGCTTACCTTTTGAAAATCCTTGGCGAGTAAAAAATGGTTGCTCAAACTCTTTGCGCTGAGCGATTTTTCCCATTGAGTAAATGGTTAAAAACACCCGAATTCTGAAATGATATTGCTGCACAACCATATCTCTGATCATTAGCTTATCAGCATGTGCGCTATAAATAAAACTTTTCCATTGATTGGTTTGTCTTAACAACTTAGTTAGCCATAACAAAGGCTGTAAGATACATTCTTCAGATAGCATACGTTATCTCGTTCGCTCGAGCCTTTTTTAGCGAGTACCTCAGTGATTTGTCGCTCTACTTAATTAAATGTTGTGCGAGCGGTGGTGAGCAAGAAAGATCGCTTGCCTCAAACGGAAAGCCCTGGAGTATAGTATCATCTTAACCTTAGCATACAGGGGAATATCGTTGGTAGGTAGGCGTTGATATAACGTCGCGGCTATTAACAACTGCTTTGCAACCTATCATTGAAGTATTTGATAACGCAAACAAAACAAACTATTTCAAAAGGTGTGTTTAAAACTGAAAATTTGACTCTCAAACATCATGTCGGATTTACGTAACCATTTGGCGAATTACATAAACATTTTTGATGCAAGATTCTTTTACACCATAGTAACACTGTAGATTATGATGTACTGAAGCAATCTGATGACAAGCTTAGAGGTAATAACGTAAGTGTTCTATAAAATACAAGCAACAATGCAAGAGATTTAAGATTAAAATTACTAGTCTTAATTGTTTTGCAGTTGAGTACACTTTCAATACTTCGCGTCGAGGAAGCAACTCTTTTAAGTGATGATGAAGTGTTTGGTAGCAGACAAACCGCTAAACACACCTGTCTGGCACTCAGACGTTACTTTGATGCTCATCTGAACATTAGGGCTGATGCTTGGAGGAGATCAATGGCCAGAAACCATGGCAGCACGCCCCCAGTTCCTGTGCCGGCCTATAAGGTACAGACAAACCGTATTTACACATGTATTTGTATAAAACACACAAGTTCAGCACATGCGTGCCACTTATAATTTGCGGTTACTCTTCTTTTCCCCCCCCCATCCTTCCTCCTTCCCCCCCAACTTGTTCCAATGAACTCAGCAGTATAGTATATAAGTACCAGCTTCTTCTCAACCTTGTAACCAGGGCTCTGGGTACGTTGGCTTCAGCTGACAGTTATACAATATTATCTCCAGAGAAACTTGCAACCATTTTATTTATTATTCAGGGCCCCGTTGTTCAAAGCTGATTAGCGCTAATCCAGTGTTACATTTTTAATCAATGGTTTAGTTTCCAATGTCACGGAAACTGATTGGAGCTGTTACTTTGCGAATAACAATTTTTTCCTTAGAAGTTGTTGCTTGAATTTTGGCTAAACCCAGTCTTTGCTCAACCCATCCCTTTAACTAACGTGCAAGTGATTAATGCCCCCTCCAGAGGGGGTAAATGAATCTCACACGCTAAACAATGCAGAAATTGGAGATAAGCTCCAGTTCCAATGGGTTTCTCAGCTCCTAAAGGGATCTAGCTTAGCATTAGTTTTTTTAGTTAGAATGATTTTCTCCCAGAGTTTCTACTGAGATGAAGGGGCTAACGCTTAAAAAGTTGCGCCCTCTCCGTTCCCAAAAGCAAACTGAATTTACGTTTGCTTTGACTGTTTGCAGGCAGCATCGCTAAGTCACCAGAATATTCTAGAAAACACTCAGTTAATTCTGGAAAATGCGCAAGATATGATACATTGGGAGCCTCTTGAGGTGAGTGTAGTGACTGCATAAAGCTCGGCATACATGCAGTACTTACCTAATCAGAATGAAAACATATCACTTAATACGACCTTTGGACGAAATTACGAAGTAATCGAAAACAAAAAAAAAATGAAGCAATGTTAAACCCGTGAGGAAGGGGGAAGGTTTAGGCATTTGGTAGGGATTGGTATGTTGCTGAACATTTTTGGCAAACCAACGCATTGGGGATGACAAAAATAAATAAAACATCGAAGTTGTTTTTCAAGCTTTCAAATCAAATATTCCACAAAACGTGATTGGCCAACATCTGTTCTGTGTCGAAAGCCACTCACTCGAGGTACCTTGTGTCGATTCTACCTTGCATAACCGACCTCACCCTTCACCCATTACCCGCGGCCATAAAATTGATAGGTATATGATTGTGGAGTGATTTGTATAGCCATTAGAAACAATGGTGTAATGAAGTGCATCTTTCTGGTAGAGTACGTAATTTAAGGAATTGCAAGACACAGGAGTAGTATACTTATGCACCGATTTACCCATATTTTTGAGGTGCAAGTGAGGCGCATGCATAAATTATCTACTCACATGCCTGGAAAATGCTTTTAGGATTTCAACGGGGTTCGTGGACCAGATCAATGGAACTGAACTTTAAGAGTTTAGCAAATACTAACAAATGAATATAATCTGTGATTATATTTCAACTACCAGTGTCAGCAGCTAATACGACTAGGTCTTCTATTTTACTCCTGTCACTTGCACGGATGAAACGCATTGTTTCGTCCATGTCCTTCAACAAGTCACCAAGTCCCTGTAAGATTATTATGTGCGTCATTAAGAATAGCCTCCCAGTAATTTTAGGCCCTCTTACAAATACAATCAATTTTTTCCTCGATTCCTCTATATTTCCTAATTTATGGAAAGAGGTAGAAGTGATCACACGAGACACCACACTATAGCCGAGACACCACACTATAGCCGAGACACCACACTATAGCCATCAGTTCTCACTTCAGAATGGGTCCTCCAAACTCGCACAGTCACTTGGGCAAAACAACATACAGATAATACATTAAAAATATATATTTGTTTTCACCAGATGATGAGAAAACTGCAAGGGTTTTCGCTGTTGTTACAACTCGTAGCTTTCTCTTCTGACTGGAGAAGCTACAGTTGCAGGTGAGTGTTGTATCAGTCTTAACAACTGTTTATTTTTATTTTTATCTTCGTCTTCTTCTTCATCTATAAAATTATATTGTCAAACTTTACTTATATATTTGTTGTTTCATCTTGTGTGTCATCGTCATAACCATCATCATTTTCATAATCATCATCATAATCATCACATCATGTTGCAATCTCAGTTACCATCATTACCATTATCATCACCGTCATTCTGTTGTCATCTTAGTTAACATAATTGTTACCATCATAATTGTCGGCACCAAAACCTCTATCATTATCATCAACGCCACTACAACGCTGTTATTATCATCATCACAACGATTTTTGTCGTTGTTATTAACATATTTAAACCATTATTTGCATAGAAATGATGTTACGCGCCTGGCCATCGATACACTGTCTGTCCTGACAGTCAATTCCAAAGCACAGCTGGCGCTGTGTGAGCACGTTCATCTTCCAACTAGAGAGTCAGTTTCTGGAATGAGGTAAGATACGCCAGTATTTAAATTATAGAATATCATTTTTAATTACTGTATCTGTACGAACCCTGTAACATGCGTTCACAAATGGACTATACTGTTCAACTATGCTAAAAAAATTAAAGTCGTAACGGTATTACTGATTTGGAGACATGTAAAAATGAATAAAACTTCGAAATTGTAAACGTTTCTAATTTGCCCAATGCAGGTTAATGCTGCGGGCAGCAGAGGGAGACCTCATTGCAGACTCGGATGTCCAGAAAGCAGCACTTCAAGTAGTTTGTAATTGTGTATGTGGGCCCAGAGTAAAAGTAAGTGTTGGTCAGCGGTGTTCACCAAGGTCCACTTGCTTGTATCATTGGACAATGAAGATAAGTGAAGAGAATTGACGTTTCGACGTCTCGCTGAATGTCATTTTCAAAATGAATTTATTAGATAGAACCAGTTTGTAATCCAGTTTGAATAATGATGATTACAAAATAGTGTCTTGACGGAATTCATACTTGAATACGTTCACTCTTTTCTAATCATTATTATTCAAACTCATTCAATAAATTCATTTTGAAAATGACGTCCAGCGAGACGTCGAAACGTCAAAACTATTTGCTTATATTCATTGTAAAATGTTTAAATAAGGATTTACTACATGCGTCGTTGTACCTGATAAAATTATTGTCGTTGTCGTTGTAATTGTAAGAGTGAAAGGATGAGTTATTGTTGGACGGCCTTCTCGTCCATTATGATCAGAGCTGTGTGTTTCTAAATGATGGCGGTGTGGTTGAGGCAGTGGTAAATGATTGTCATCCTACGGAAGCTGGAGATAACAACCGGCTCGTAAAATGGATTTATCTAGCTAGCCCCCATCAATCATAATTTGTCCTCACATCAAAAGGCTTTTGGGGGAAGTTTGCTTATACATTTATGGCTCATTATCATTACGAGTTTCTGGTTGTCATCCAGATTCTAAATGTTCAGTAAAGGATGCTGAAAAGGATAGCACGAGTTCAGTTTGTTTTATACATTTTTTAAATGCGAATTTCATAAAGAGAGTTTGTCTGCCTTAAGTTTCCGTGCAGCTGTTTTAGATTTTTTAAAAATAAAACTGCATGTACAGAGTCGAGAATTTTGTTGATTTGACAAGCTTTATCAGCAAGTTACGTTCATTTAGTTGCACACTTTACCCGAGTTTAAACAATGATTTAAAAGAGATTCACTTACAAAAATTGTCGCTGTTTCAACCGTAGTTATTGAATGCACTCGTTATAAAACTTGCCGAACTTTGTAGATTACAGTGTTGCTTTATTTCAAGATGCATGCACGGTCATGGTTACGATCTCGTGACGTCTCGTTAGGCTATTGGCCATTTGCTTTTTGCATTTCAATTCCAGGCTGTGATTGGTCAAGATCTTATAACAGTAGGAAGAGAACAAAACCCAATGACATTCAAAGAAATTTATCGAGTGTCGAAAATAATTGCCTGAGCTACTAATTAAACTATGCTTCAGCTAAGGGTTCAATATATTGTCCGTCTCTACAAAGTTTATGTGACATAATTGATTGTGTCTTGTCTTGGCTATTAATTGTGTTCATTGATGTGCATAAACAATAATATAGCTATTCAATAATGAGGAGCAAACAAATTTTCTTATCTTTTTAGCGGCCCAAAAACGTTACGTTTTGCTTAAAAATTTCCCTAGGACTGGGTTCAGATTTCTTTTGTGATGTCAAAAAGTGTGAATTCAGCGTTGCTTGTTTTAATGTGTTTTGACAATATTTAACTCGTATTTTTACAAATTTGACCGTCGCTCCTCTTGAAGTCATTACTGACATGCCTGTAATCTTATTGTCTTGTGCTGAGTGTAGTAGACTTGGTCAGCGGTTAAGCTTCAAGGCAAGCATCGTTCATCTTGTCGCAGTGGCGATGACGTGCTGTCCTGGATGTGGGCAACTGTGCGAGCCAGTAATGGTATCCAGGTCCTCATCTCTTTGCTCCTTGTCAAGACACCACTCGTCGATGCTGATCACATCCGGGCTATGGCATGCAAGGCACTATGCGGCCTGGCCAGGAGTGATAAGATAAGACAAGTAATCAGCAAACTGCAGTTATTCAACAGCGGTCAGTTGCAGAGTGAGTAATGGAAATATTGTACTGAAATTTTTCGTTAACTTTATACTTTTTAGACGGCGGCATGGTTGGTGCACTGGTAAGATCTCTGCCTTCCAACCACAAGGTCCCGGGCTCAAACCCCAACTCAGCCGAGTATTGAACATTTGTGTGATCTTCTTTTCCGCCAAAGTTGACTCAGCTTTCCATCCTCCGGAGGTCGGTAAAATGAGTACCAGGTTCTGCTGGGGGCTAACCTGCGATGGATTAGTGTCCTGACCAGGGAGAGTCAATCACTCTCATCCGCTTAACACTACAGAAACCGGGGATAAGCACCGGCTCCAATGGCCCACTTGGCTCGTAAAAGGATTTAGCTTATACTTTTTAACGGCCTTTGCAACTCTGTTTCTCTATTTTCCTTAAGGCAAAAATTGGTTGGCAAATCAGGGGTTGCCATTTGAAAATCTTTGGCGATTGAAAAATAGCTTACCTAAACTGTTTGAGGTGAGAGATTTTTCTCATTGAGTAAGCGTGGTTAAAAACACCAGAAAAGACACTACTACAAAACCCAAAGATTTTTGTTATATTCCATTATTACAATCTGAATTACTAAAGTAAACAATGCAGAAAATACTCTTAAAAGATGGATCACAAAAGTAACCTCTATACTACTGTATTACCCAATGAGCTGAACGATTTTTACCGATTATCCTCTTCTCAGATCAATTTTGCGAAAGCGATGGCTCACCTCAGATAGCAAGCCCTGCAAATTATGAATTGCGATCTGCTAATTCGGACCCTGTTCATTACAAGAATCTTTCAATACGAGGTGAAAGGTCGTTTCGTGTCCAACTCTAGAAAATCCAGGAAACATGTTCTTGTTTGTGTTAATCCGTATTTCAACTCAGATTTGAAAATTCTGCCATAGTTTATATCAAAGTTGCAACCTTGGCCCATTACTGTGATACCTTCCTTTTCAGTTCTCATGCGGGATCCAGTACTTGAAGACAACGCATCTGAGCATGCGCAGTTTTGCAAGCATGCCGCTGACCTGTTGGAAAGAGTGACAGGAAAATCACTGGCCAATACCAATGCAGTACCAACCATGTCCAGGATAAACAAGGTTTGTGACGGTCTCAAATAGGATTTATCGCTGATTTTAGTGACTGCATGCTCATTTTATACAGTCGTGCGGTACTCGTGCCCCTGTTTAATTTATTATGCATTACATTTATCTGTACTGGCATAATACTTAGCAGTTCTCTTATAAAATCCATTGAAATCGTCGTTTAACTCAGAATCATTATCTCCATTATCAATAAAAGAAGACATTGCAGTGTCTGGAAACACTGAAACTATCAGAACACACCAGTCATTTTCATCACGTATAATAGAGGTTTCACCGCTTGATTCTTGAATTTTCCATAACCTGTATATTTTGTCACATTTTTTTCAATTTCTGCCAGAAACTCATCGAATTTTTCCATTTCCCGGTATACCTTTTTGCCAACCCGCTACTCCCTATAAATAACGATAAAAAAGTAATCCCTAAGAATATTTAATGCTCTCTTCAAGTTCCGAGTACATTCTTTTGTAAGCAGAGGTTTCAAAGAGATATGTAGTTGAAGATGAAAATGAAAATGAAATTTAGTCTTTTGATGTTCATGATTCATCCTTGAAGCTTTGCCACTCATGATTTATACGTTTCTTTATGCATAGCGGAATTTGTTTTTGGTGTCAATTGTTCTCTCAGGTGAGGAGGGAACACAATTTGGTTATTTCATACGATTATCCCAATTTTTATTCTGTGAATTGATTGGCGATAAAAGAATAAGCACTATCTAACCATTGCAAGTGCTGCATTATGGGAACTTGTAATCGTTAGGAAATGACCTTTCTATAAGATTTTGCTGAGTATATCTACTCAGTAACAACCAAGATATGCTACTAAAAATAAAACTGTTGTCACCAGGCATTATGATTTAAAATATATGTAGATAAAAATCTTATAATAAATATCTCTGGTAAAAACAGATTTTTTTTATCTTGGCAAGTCGTGGTTAAAATAAAAGTCGGAAGCGAGCATCGTAAACGTCGCATGCGACATGCGACACTCAAATTTGAAACCCATGACAAACCTGATGATAATTAAGAGAATATTAGCTGTTTAGAATGTGATAGATATGTAACTATGTAAGTGTAGAGATAATTGAGAGGTTATCTAACGTTTACACTTGATAGACATATTTTTCGTGCTTTATGCCTTCAGGCTGACGTGGTGGCCCAAACGCTGATATCTTACCCTGAACGAGAGTTATTGCAGCTTGTGCACTCGCATTTGGTCGCTAAAGGTTAGAGAACTAATTAGTTTTCCTTTTTTTCAGCTTCCTTTAATACATTCGGGATCGTTAGGTTGAGATACAGGTACTTTTCATACAAAACCAGTACCGGACAGAGTACCTCAGTAAAGTACTTTTCACCCATCGCGATCCAAGCGATCCTCAGGAAGGATTAACTACCGTGATGAAGTTCCATTTTTGTTTGAAAAGTCACGAGTTTTTAACGATTTATTCTGTCTGTTCAAGGACTCCGCGAGACCGCCAAAGTGCTGCAGTCAGAAGCTAACTTACCAGAACCAAGACAGCTTGTACCACCGTCCTCGCCACCTCCTAAAAAGGTACGGTACATCTTCTGAATGCTTTCAGGAAGATGGAGAAAGAAAACAGATTTATAGAGCCTAAAACAATATGATAAAGATAAATAAAATAAAACTATTACTGGACGTAAATCTTGAAACTTAGCGACGTTTCGCCGAGAACCACTGGGCTTGTTCATGCACGATCGTTGGTGCAGGCCAAGATGCATGATGGGACACCACGCAAAGCAGTAACCCAAGAGTGAGACAAACGAAACCTCAGTCCACCCCTCCTATTTAAGGAGGGGGCCTCGACTCTCTCCCAGATCGCCTCCTTCACTCCCCACTCCCCGAAGAAGCCTAGTGGTTTTAGGTTTTTAAGTTTCAAGATTTATATCCAGTATATTTTATTTATTTATCTATTTATTCAACTGGATGTCTAAAATTCACCATTTTCACAATGTGATAAAATGCTGTGTGGATGTTGCATTGGCTATCCTTAATCGAATTTTTTACAAGCTAGAATTTTTTAAGATGTGACCAGTATTAATATTTAAGAATTCGTATAAAAATTCAACTTGATTGTTGTGTTTCTAACGTTCTGATTGGTTCCATTCGGTCATGAACTCATATACCGCATGGAAACTTATTGCACAATATTAAAGTGTTGCCAGGCTAAAAGCTTGTGATGGAAGCCAAATTTCTCATGGAGGAAATGGCGGAAAAAGTACATTTCCTCGAATAATAGAACAAGTTTTATTCTGAGTCTGTGACTCCTACAAGATGAAACTCTAATCCATCTCAGATTAGCGCAGTTGGATGGAACAAGATGGATAAGGAATCTTCCTCAAAGACATTATTTACCACTTTGTTCAAGTTGGGTTTGAAACTTACAACCATTTTGTTCATTAGTTAGTTGTTCAAGAGCTGATTAGAATTAACCCAGGATTAAAATTTTAACCTATGCTTTTGTTTTCAACCTTATAGAAGCTTACTTGACATGTAAATTGGGGTTAACAATTTATAGATCTTTCCTTGGAAAAGCAGCAGCTACATGAATTTTGGCTTTACCCAGAGTTAAAATCAACCAGCCTTAGAACAACCCCGCCCTGATGTACATCAGCTACTGAACCATACGGCAGCAGTTTAAACAAAACTATATTACAGCCGATACACTGTTTGTATTCTTTTTTAGATGCGAACCATGATGACGTCATTTTCCAGTCCAGCCGGGGGTGGGGTGGGTATCTCTGGTATAGCAGGTACTCCAGCTACTCCAACCTCTGTTGTCCGGTACATGCGATTTGGTGACCCCGCCACACCAGTGCAGAAGGTAAGTTCTATCATCATCATCATCATCATCATCATCATCATCATCATCATCATCATCATCATCACCATCATCATCATCATCATCATCATCATAATTGTTATCATGATTATTGTTACTATTATTCAGTTATCATTTTTAATATTGTTATTATTTTTCCCGACAGATTGTGTTCATTTAATTATTCGTGCACTAAAGGGAACTGTCTGGTTCGTGTAATGTCACAGTAGCAATGGTATTTCTCTTCAAGCTTGCGGATGTGATGCTCAGACGACATCGTCGTAGCAAAACAGTGAACAAAGAATCCGCTAAAATCCACCACCCTCCGCACAATCAAGACGAAAAGGTAACAAGAAACCTGATTACATTTAGATTTTAAGTCATAAAATTATTTTCGGTAAATCATTATGATTAATCAAGGGAAATTAAAGATCCGCCATATTTTCATTAGCCCTCTAGCACATTTCGGCCTTGTCTTCTTCGTCTTCTGCCTCACTACTTTAACCACTGTGCCTTTACATTGGTCGCTCCGACTTTACACGTAAGTTCTTGTCACGTTCTTGGCACAGGTCCTGCCCCCTTCCCCCTGCCTCCAAAGGTTTCCGCGTGTCCTGCAGGCTTCCAAGACTCTTCTTTTCTAGGTTCTGGGACTCTAGCTTTTGTGGTTGGTCTCCAGGCCCGGCTACTTATTTTTTTCCTCTGGCCCTGACTGCTGTTTTCTGACACAATCACATGTCATCAGCCATGTGTCTGCTTGTGTCCTCATACGTTGGTCGTTAAACTCAAATCTCACGGGCCGAAGACCCAAGCATGTCTCTCTTTTTTGCCAACTTGCAATCTGGATCCGCGTGCACTGCCATCTTTTGTCGACAGGCCTCAAATCCATGTTAGCATTCTACATGCAATAGCAACAATGGCCAGCTTCTGCACAAGGCCTCCGCCAGCGAAGGCGTGCCTAGCGCTTCAAAATGCAAAGCAGGCAAACGCACTATTTTACCACCTGCGTGCTCCCCGAAGCTTACACTTCAGAAAGCCCCACAGAGCCATAGGGTGCTTTTCCAAAAAGCAATGCTGTACCGGGCGTTTACCCATAGTTGAATACTACATGCCAAAGCAACTATGGGCCAGCTTCTGCAGCGGCTGGTGCTATCAAAGTGGGTAGGAGACCAGCACAACTCTTTCCACTTCAAAAGACCCATCGAAACTACAACAAGTCAGTCTTTCTTCTATCCAATCATATGAGTCTCTGTGCAAAGGTGGTTATCGAATCCACTTTCTTGGAAGCTTCTGTTCAATTACTCGAAGACAAACCTTACACTTGTGAGACGGTTTT
>JAOCPT020521823.1:0-19899 GCA_026546935.2 Palythoa grandiflora
TTTTTAATATTGTAAATATCACACAATTCAGTTTTTCAACTGCAAGGTGTTTATTAATAAAGCATTATTATTATTATCCTACATAGACGGAAAGTGGTGCAGCATACACAAGTACACTGGTTATCAACTCAGAAGCAACCCATACCGTGTCAAAAAGAGTGACTGTTTCAATATCCTTGTGTTACGCTCTACACCAGATAGACTGCCTTCTAGTTCTCGCAATTACTTACCTGACAGCTCGGATGAGGATGATTGTGTTCCATCCCCTCCCGTAGTTGCTGCTCCCGATCCACCGCCTATTCCAGATGAGATAGATGCCATTCCACCCAACTCGGTTCAGGCCCAGTGTACCCCTGCTAAGGATCCACCTACCCTTCCTGGACGCCCATTCAGCGAGCGACATCCTCCGCCACATTTAAAAGATTTCATTACAGACGTTTTAACAGTGTTTGATGCATGACACCCGTGTTGGTAACTGTACATTTGCTTATACCTAAGTTGTTAATTTTTTTTTAGCTGTGAAGCTGATGCCTCAGCTTAGAGACCTGATAGAAGGAGAAAAAGTGGTCACGCCAGTGACCTTCGTTACAGTTAGTCAGCGGTTCTCTCTGTTAGCGCACTGACTAGTCCCAGGACTATCCGTTCGTATTGAGTTCCGCCATCTTGTTTACATTTGTCTAGTTCTGATAGTTTTACCTATTTACTGAAGAGCCATTGGATTCGTGTTCCTGTGTGTGACTACATTAACTGGCGTATGTTGTAAAAACCCATAAATAGAGTTAGAGATATAAATTCTAAACACAAAATGACTTCCCGAAATGAAAGAAGTCAATCTGTTTAGCCGACGAAATGTGTGATATAAAAAATGGACAGTCTGCAGTTGGACAAAGGCAGTGAACAGGAGATGATCTGCCAACATTATAGTCACAGATAATTTATCATATTGATAATCATTGATGGTGGCAAATTTTGGCTTGAGTTACACTAAATATTAACCGACGATAGATATACCATCAGCAAACTGACCTAATCTCCTCATGTATTGCTTCTCTATCAGTACTATCAGGAAATTTTGGACTGTAGGATTTTTGTGCGTGATTTTGGCAAAAGACTGCAGGAAATTGACTTGACCAGTTCAGGTACTATGATAATTATTTTACTTAATGTAAGTCAGATTTATTGAGTAACCTTTTACAGTATAATATTTACCTGATAATAGTAGGAAAGACAAAAGCTGAATTCAAACCTAACTCGATATTTTATCTTCCACATGCATGTGTGCTACACCCTACTTAATATTAAGACTTCATAAATATAGTCATTTAAATATACACTGTAAATTACTCAAACTATAGGTTACATTTTTATGAAATTCAAACTTGGTAAAAATGTTCTGTTTTGTGGTATCATTGTACTAAAATGTAATCATACTAGACCCAGTCCCCACATATGGGACATCGCGTTAGGATTTCTTGTTGAATAAATATGGCGGACAGTCAAAGTAACCTGTGTGTGACTTCGTATTAAAGTAGGTTCTACAGGTCACAACATGTTTTAATAAATTTATTTCATTACTGTTAAATACTGTATACAAATAGCTGTAAGAAAGGAGATCGTATTTCAAAAGAACTACTGCAAAGACAAACAGCCAGAAATTAAAAGTCAGTTTAAAAACCTTTACAACCCTGTGAAGCCAAATAAAGGCCTCAAGACGAAGGGAAGGAAACCAAAGAAAGTGGATGAAACCAACAACGAACTGAGTTCCTATGCAGCCTCTTTAACAAAAGAATTTTTACTCAAGGTTTGTATACTGTATAGTGAAAAGCATGCTGTACAAAACAGATAACTTCTCTTCATTATACTCTTAGGTACTAAATAAATGGAGATATCGGACTAAACCTATTGATAAAATCTAAAAAGAACTGTTTACTGTACATACATTACACATGTACATTACCATTATACACAATTACTACACATATTTCATACAACACAATTACAACACAGATTATTTCATACAACATCTATCCCATTTTGATTTTGTAAAACAGCAGAACACTGTGGCGGATCTAGAGGTGGTTTGGGTGGTTTGGTCGAACTCCCTAATTTGAACGTAAAAACGTATAACAAACGCGTGTTTAGAAAAAAGCGAACCAACTCAGCTAATAAATATATCTTTACGTTTTGAAAATGATATTTCTTTGTGTCTTTGTACGTGAAATTCAAAACAGGAATAAAAAAAGACAAATTTGTGCCTAGTTGAAAATAGCCTCTAGTACGTCCGCTTGAGCTATAAAATTACTGCTTATTAACGCTTTCACGTCCCGCCAAAAGTGACAGTTTATGCCAAATCTGCCAATCAATTTTTATTCCAGCATTGCGTAACTTAAGCCACGCCGTTCTTTGGAAATCAGAGTTGTCGATCGTTTTCTCAGTGAGTCAAAGATTGCGCCGGGAGTATTTGAAAGAGAAAATTTACTTAAACGTTCCTCAACGTCAACTCACGACTTAATATGTCGAAGAGGACAAAGCAACCACAAATTCATCGGTTTTTCGGACCGTCATCAGCAAGGTAAGCATTAATAGATTAGTCTATTACACGACTCGAGTACGCTTAATTCTAACAAGCAGACAGTGCTGATTTCTCGAGAGTTGTTTCACGAATCGATTTAACACTGAAATGTCACAAGTTTACATTCTAAATTTTCTTCCCTAGATCGAAGACCAGCGAAGATAATGAGTCTTTTGACCAATCATCTAATTCTTCCAGCAGTTTGAATGAGAGCTCGAGTAGTGCAAAGAGGATTCGTTGCTCTAGCGATGCCGCTAAGAACATTTTCCATAACAAAAAATACTACAAGCTATCAATTTGGCACTTGTCAACACTTTTTTTCATTTTTGTGTTTACAGAGACCGAAAAAGTGACCCAAACAGGTACAGGCAGTGAAGACTTGCCCGTGACCGTCGCTTCTTCAAAGCAAGGTATTTCATTTTTTAAATTAGTGATTAGGTATAGATCAGAAACGGCTTAAGCTATATATGAAATAAAAATGGAAAACGTCATTGCTATCATCAAAGCTTGGACACAATTTTAGGTGCAAGCAGTGCTACTTAACTTCACTCATGTTTTTTTAAAGCAGAATTCTGTTCTCTGCGTGACAATTCAGACTAACCATGACAATTTGTAAACATCCGGGATAAGTCTAGTCACCATCATTATCAGTTTGATGCGGCTTTGTTGGAGACCTCTAATTTAAGTTATTTCCGACACATGTTTCTTTGCCGGCAGAGTGAATAAAATGAACAACGTAAACAAGCTCCATTACCATGATATCTGATTTGGGCATTTTCCAATATTTTCTCAGGTGCGACCATGATGAGTCTTCCTCGCGAAGTCCTTTTGCAAATATCAAAGTGGCTCAGTCTGCAGATATCTTTATGATGTCATGCATGATTCTAGTCTTTGGAGAACTCTTTACTCTAACGCTGAATTTACTCTTCATTCGTTTAATTCGTTATTTAGACACGATAGGATTTACGGCATCTAGGTATTAGACATTCGCAAAGATCTCTAACTTTTATTACTGACGCTTTTTTTATTGAACAAAAATTAATGAATTGTTGCAACTTAATATCTTTGGATCTTGGATACAATACGTCCATTTTTTCTTTACACTTTGTGAGACATATGCCTAGTTTAAGGGAACTTGATATAACAAGTTGCCAAAATATTACATTAGAAAGTCTAGTAACTTCCTTTAACCAGAAAAGTACACTAGAAATATTAAGAATGCCTAATTGTTTTCAAGTAGACGGAATTTCCTTAGTGTGTGTAGTAAAATCCTTACCTGACATTAAAATTGTCGACGCTGTTGGATGTGAAACAATATCCGTAAATATATCTCGAGATATTTTGCGGAATTGCCAACTCTCAGAATTTTCTTTTCCCCTAACTGGGATCCCCCAGATTTGTGGGAACGACTTTTCACTGATTTTAAACATGTCAAGTTGGGTGATCTAACTCTTTAAACTAGAAATCCACAGAAATATTGTGAGATTCAAACACCCTGGCTTTCCGCATAAGGAAAAAGAACATTAGTTTATTGTTAAAATTGTGCGATTTCTGTTTCCTGTCCTGTTCTATAAACCTATGTCAAAACGGTATTGAGGAAGTGCCAAGGTTTTGGCCTGAAACAACTGTAATAATAATTTAAACCAGTGACAAAAATTACAGGTAGTATTTTATTTAATTTTAATAGGTATATTGTCTTTTATTCATGTGTTATAGTGGACCAAATCCTAGCTCATATCTACAGAGGTGTTACTTGACATGAGACTGGCATTCGGAGAGGCCAGACAGTGCATTGCATCAGGTAATGATTCTACTTCAGTTATAATAACTAGTATGCATACACCTGCACTACAGGGCTTGCCATTTGAAATTTAGTGAGGATTTTTTTGCCATTACATGAGTAAGCAGTTAAAAAACACTAGAAAAGAAAATATTGCACATCCTGCATTTAAAGTTTTTCAGTTTTAGTGGTTATATATTCTATTATCACTTTCTAAAAGTGAACGATGTAAAAACTTAATAATAAAAGACAAGTACTGTGTAAGTGATTTGAAAGAGTAGCAGAGAGATTTCTTACTGCAACAGTTGGAGAGTAAAGGTGATCACTCACCAGACTTACAGTATCGCTCGAAAGTCTTGTGTCGTACTGTCGTTGAATTACTGCGAATTTCGTCGAATCTTCGTCGATTTCGTCGAAATTTCATCGAATAGACACTGTGGTAAATTTTCACTGAAAATTGACTGAAACAATTGTTCTTTAATTAGTGAAACTTCGACGGATATTTTGCGAAGTAGATGAATTAAAAGCAGCGAATTTACGGAGAAAACTTATCACCTCTGTTGGCAGAGCCAGCGATGTGGCAGTGAATTTATCATGTCATCCCGCACATGCAAACAATGCAGTTTCATACAGATGTTTAAAAAAACATTTAATGCTATTTTAGTAGAAACAATAATCTTGAGTTGCAAAACAATATACTGACCTTGTTTGATTTGCCAAGTTTTCCCGTCAACTTCAAATATGAAAAATCCTGACTCTTTTGTTGTGATACGACACCGGTAAGTAAAAAGTATGATGTTTGCACTTGTTTATCGGTGCTCAGGAAGGTCCATAATTTTTGTTTAGAAGTCATTCCCACAGACGGGCACAGTATTGGCGTTATTTGAACATTTATAAAATCACTGTTACGTACTTGCAGTATCGATCTTGAAAATAAATGATTGTTTATGTTTCTTAATCTTGACGTTGTTTGATTTCGACTATTCGGCTGTACTAAATGTAGCCCTCATGAGAATAGATGTAAACAACAAGATGAAGTTTCATCATTCAAACCACCATAAAACAAATGCAAACCGTAAAGTTTCATATGTCTTAAATCACCCAAGAGCTTCAAACTTTCTATATGGTAAAATTTTACTGCAATCGGCTTGCAACGATGTTACAGAGCCAACATTTAGAGGCAGTTTTAAAGAAATCGTGTTGAAACTCTGCATTCTTAAAGATGTTTATAAAAAGATTTGAACTAAAACAAAGAAAACAAGGGAAAACCAAGATTCTTGTCAAATGCATCGGTCACCTTCTGAACCACGATGTTTGCATGATAGAATGTATAACATGTTAATGGTTTTCTGATATGACAGGCTATGACAACCAGCACGCGCCATACTCCCTTGTCATTCAGTTCTTGAACTCTGTTTTAAATGCTAAATCTTCATATTTTCGCGAGTTTTTGGCCTTTACAGGTTTAGGAAAGGGATTTTATTTTTAAAAACTATTTTGAATCATGCAGTTTGTTTTGTTTTTTAAAAAGCGTTTTGTTGTTAGTTGTGAAGTTTGGTTTTCTTGTTTGATATCACAAGTTTCTGCTTTTTGCTTCAAGGTGATGTTTAAGTTTCAGAATTAATGTACAACAGCAATTACCAGTATTCAAAAAAATGGAAAACAAACAAAACGTGTTACCACAACGTCATAGCTTACTAAGCCGACTGATTTAATGTTCAAGAAAATCGATTGTATTTACTATAGTGTGCAAAAATTGTTCAACTCTTATACCTTTTCTATTTCAGGAAACAACGTTTTCTATTACAGAGGTTGTGGCTGGGATCCCAAACAAATGAACTGGAGCAAAGAGGACAGAGAGTGGATCCGAGTAATAGACAAGCTGTTCACTAATTTATTTGGACCAGATTTTTGTCAGTATGAGTATACTGAATTAACAAAACATTGTGTGGTCCAACCAGATCAGTTTCCACGTATAAGATATCAACATGAAGAGTGGGAAGAACAGTCTGTGGAGACAAATGTAAGGAAACTAACAGCAAGACAACACCAGAACCACAACATCAAAACAGCAACAATGACAAAATGGCCCCAGCACCTGTGACAACAGCATCATTATCAGAAGAGTATGAGGGCAGCACATGCAATGAGACACCGAAAATGCAAGCCAAGGGAAAAACAGAGAAAAGAAGCAACACTGAAAAAGTGGCTCCAACCCCTTTTGGAAAAGCACCAGAAATTACATGTAGTATCAGTAGTGCAGCCAGCGCTTCACAGCAGCATGATGGGGGCAATACTAGAGATGAGGAGCCAAACGTAGCAGAGGCAGCAGCACTTCAGCAAGGCAACAGCAAGTGCTTCGCTCCAGAAAGAGTAACTTTGGCCCAACAGAACAGAAACAACAGTAGCTCTTCAAAATACAAACCAAGTCTTAAAGGGGTTTTTCAAGACATCAACCTTCTTACTCGAGGTGAACGAGCATCGCTAGAACTGCCTTTATTCGAAATGAAGATGTTAAGCTTGTCTCGGGCAAAATTAAGTTTACCGATCCACTGGCTGTAAACCTCCGACCATCAGAAAAAGCTATAGCACATGTGAGACAGCTACTAAAAGAACTGTCTCGCATTGAAGATGTGAGTATCATTAATGTAATTGAAACTGAAGATGAAAGGATCAAACTGAAAATAGGTAGTCTTGGAACTTTTAGCAAGGACTCCATTGATAGGCATCAGAGAATGTGTCAACTTGCTAAAGAAGCATTCCAATTCGAAGAGGAAAAAAGATGGCTGGCAACAAAGAGCGAATCTCTACCAGATCTAGCAAAAGTCAGACAGATATTATGTAATTCAAGACCTCATGAGGTTATAAGAGAAGGCTCATGCTTCATGGATGCTTCTGATTTCAGCACACTAGCTTGTGAACGATATGTCAATGGATTCACAACAGATACAATCTGTCTGAAGTTTCTCAGTGGAATTATGCCCATTAACATAGTGTACCTACCATCATACAGCCAGGCATGGGCAAAACAGGGACCCCAGTACTTCAGACAGATGGTGTTGCCCTTTTTTGGTCACTGTGCTGTGCAAGACGCCAAATATATCTTGACACCGTTCCACTTTGGGTCACTACAACACTGGGGTTTAATGTGCTTTGAAGTAGAAACTAAAACTGTTTATTTTGATGACGGACTCAAGATCAACTCACCAAATGATGCACTAATTGTCATAAAGAACATCCTTACAGGATTTGAGCTAATCTCAAAAAAGAACATGGAAAATTGGAACCAGCCAAAATTAGATCTTCCTCTCCCAAGAATGAACATGCCAAGGCTGACTGGTGAGGGTTCTGCAAGCTGTAGCATTTGCGTGATTCTTGCAGCACGAGATGTCATCAGAAACAGAACCAGCATGCCAAATTTTCAATGGTTATTCAAGAACATGGCAAGTCTCAGGAAGGAGTTAATGGCCGTTGTTGCTCAGTGGAAAAGATAGACGTTAGTGTATTATAAGAAGCTGTATTCTTATTTTATAATTCAGCTATTTTTATATTCTTTTTGAACATAATATTGTAAATACAATATTGTTTGAAATACTTTATGTATTTTACAGGAACTGAGGATATAAATCAGTCAACAAAACCAGAATTTAAGTAAACATAATATTGGAAAAAATAAATTGCCTCAATTAGCAGCCCAATCACATGAACATGTGTGATTGTTGGCAAATCTTCGTCAGAAATGTCCAATCAAGTATAAAAAATTTGCCATTTTTTAAATTTTGAAGCAGGTCATTTTGTGCTTTTGATTATTTTTCAAAGCCTGTCATTTTACCATTAAGTTTTTTCAAGACCCAACATTTTTCAGCCAAAAAAATACTTGTAAGACCTTAACTCTTTTTACACAACCTGGTCATCCTGATAAATAATGAATCCTCCCTCAACATAAATAATTTGTTCACCCCACTTCGTACTAGTTGATCCCCGTCTGCTGTTGTATGTAAATAGAATATTTGAAGATAATGTGTGATTCAAGAAAAATAAATATTCCTTTTCTCTTCCCATAATAGGATTTGAACCACTGCAACCATTTACATAAATAAATATTAACACACCTCACCCCAACCTCATACATTTGACTGTGTTTCCCTTTAGATATTTGATTTACCCTTTTTGGGAGGGACAGTATTTAATTTCACGAACCACACATTAGAAAAAGCATTTTTCAATGTACATCATGAGAACCATTTGCCCATTCTCAGTAACAGTGTACAAATTTGGCCACCAAATAAGTTCAGTTTCTCGTGTTGCTCTTCTCTCCCCATACCCAACAATCAGCGATGACTTAGATGAAGGCCTTTTTCTATTTTGGCCTACCGCATGAACCCTCTTTTTCACTCTCATGATCTCCTCTTCAGTAGACAATCTCTCTTGTTCTTCACATTGTTCGTTCCCAGCAAATAAAACTTCTGTGTTGAGCGATGTGATTTCTTGATCATCCAGTGCATCGATTAAATTTTCCAAATCCCATATTTTATTAGAAAGCTTCTTCGTTGCCCCTTGATAACTTGGTTGAGCCTTGTGGCACACCTCTCTCATTGAGTTTAAGGGTACATTTATTCTTGCAAGAAAGTTTTCAAAGTATGCCTTTGGCACTTGGTGAGAGTCAATTTTAATCCATCGTCCTAGGAAAGAATGAATTTTCAATGACATCACCTACCTGACAGATTAGTAAAGAATAATGACAGAAGTTACTATATACTGTAAGGCCAGGGAGTTTCATGCTGGTCATTTTGTACTGTACACACGTTTTTGTTATAAACAAGAACCAGTAAAATTACAACTTTGTTTTCAATGTTTCGGCGAGCCTTGAATTGTTCTTAATTTCTTATCAATTCGAGGTTTTTTATTAAGGAAAAACAAAATTAATAGAAATAATAGTCTTATAGATTCTCCCCTCTCTGCAGTTTCACCCCCAGGCACAATAGTGTTTTATAATAGGTCTCAGATTTAATCGAATCAATTTTTTTCAAAAACTCACGAAATCAGCACATGCGTGCCAGTGGCAACTTTCAGCCGCTAAATTGGGCACATTAAAAACATACTGAATATGTGTTTTATTATTTCCGCAGCTGTGCTATGCGTTGCCCTTCAAGAGGCTTTACATGGAGCTATAGCAGTTTAAAAACCAGACCGGAAAGAACTAATATCCTGCCACATTCATTGTTTTCTGCATAGCCAGCTACGCTGTACACGATGAATGTAGTATTATTAACAAAACGTGTAAATTCTTTAAAAAGTGATTGATCGAGTTGGCTACACCGTACGCTGTATTTGATAAATGTATTGTTTTAAAAAACTTGTTTTTAAGTACTTAAAAAAGACGACAGATCGAGTTGGTCATGCGGTACTCGATAAATATATTAATAAAATATTTTTAGTTTCATTTAAATACATTTGGGGTTAAAATAAAAAGTAAACTCGAAGTAAGGGCAAGGAGTAACTTTGAAGTTCTATGGTTAGGAATATTTTGGGGGTAAGGGTTTAAGGGTTTGGTTAGGAGTAGCTTTTGTAGGTTTGGGGTTGGGATTAAGATATAGGAATATTTTAAATTCTACTTTTTTCTTAGTTATTAGGTTAAAGTTTCATTCTATAAATATCGATCTTAAAAATAATGTTCAAACCGTTAAGAAAAAATAATTGTAAATTTCTAGAATGACATTTTAAAATTATTAAAGGAGATTATATTTATCATTTCAACTTTTACTTAGTACCGCTTAGTAGTTGTCAACTTTGAATTGAACTTTTTCTTTGCATAACGGGTAGTCAATTATTTTAAAAAGACTTAAACTTCGCAATTATAGATTTTTTGTCACTGCGTATCGCGTATCCAGTATTTTAATTTTTAGTCTTCAAGTTAGAAATATTTTTTCACTGCCTACTGCGTGGGTAGTTCTTTATTAAGTCTTCATTTTAATCATTTCCACTGTATACCGCGTAGCTGGTTCTTTATAAAGTCTTCAACTTTGAAATACAAATTTTTCACTGTGTACCGCGTAGGCAGGTATTCAAATTTGAATTTCTATCAATTCTTCCGCGTACCTCGTACCGCGAGGTCAGCAGTTCCAAGTAACGTTTTCATAATGGCAGGGTATTCTGCAGTTGCGCCATTAATATTTATGTGTTTGAACAGTATTATGTAAAGAATTGCATAAGAACGAGGGAGCCGTCGAGGCATACGTAAGCAAACACGTGTGAAATTTTATTCAGTTACTTTGGCGAATCTCAGAGGTTTAGAATTTATTTTCGCCAAAAAGTCAAAGAAACATTGTGACTAGTATTTAAAGTTCTTTAGCACCAGAGCCCTTTGTACCATATTTTGACACAGCTTTAAAGAAAATCCACCGTGGGGAAATGAGTTTTGTTATCTCCCTATTTCTTATGCGAATAGTAAACACCAAAGTTTGAATCGACGGACTTTTAACAAGTGGTACATTGGTTGTCATACGAAATAAACTCCAAAATTTATATAAGAGCACGCAAAATTTTTACCTGTAAGACGGGGATGAAAGGTTACATTAATTCTTTCCACGAGTCCGGCTAACCAGAACTTGTATCCCTCGAGCATTTCCTGGGATAGTCGGTATCGTGGTTTGGGAATGCTCATTAACTTTCCTTCTTAATCTTTAAATCGGGGTAACAGCCCTTCAAGACTGTTTTCATGGCGTTCCATTGAGTGCTTTCTTAATGAGTACAAAGTCTTAAAACTTTTCTTACAAACTTCACACTCCACAATTCTTCGTTTGCAATCACGTGATCAAAAATTGTGTAATCACTTCCGGCAGCCATGTTGGAAGATATACAGAGATACAAATATGGCGGCCGGCTCAGCTATTTCGAGCGATAACATTGAATTTGACGACTACTGGCTTACTCTAGACAGCGTTTCAAAGGCTCGCTATCGAGATAAGGTTGTCTGTTGTGGTTTTGATCCATACAAGGTAAAAAAGAACGAATTTTCGGAGGATTTCAGCCTTCTACCGACCGTAACCTACCCCGATATAGTCAACTACCTCGTGCTACAGACATCATGGACAACAATGAATGCCATGAAGGCATACAAAGCGATGGATGCCTATAATTTCTTTGTTTCCGGATGGGTAAACTCTCTTCTGATGAAAAAAATATCTGGAAGCGATAAAGTCGTGGTTTACACTAGAGTAAGTATTGCTGTCCTGTTAAAGTGTGAGATTCAAACCACTTCTTCACAGCGTTCTATCCCCTCGACATACAGTATAATTTACTTTTTTAGGAACATTGTTAGGGTGATTTCTTTGATTCTTAGTTTGTTTCTGTTTACAACAGGTTAACCATTCCCAAAGAGCGAGGGAAACTCCACTAAAAACATGGGTTTTGTGTGAAAGTAATGGTTCAGTTGTAGTCGCCCACTGCACATGTATGGCAGGGCTTTGTGAAGCATGTTCACATGTCGGAGCTGTGCTTTTTGCGGTTGAAGCCGGTGCACGAATGCAAGAGGAAGTAACCTGCACTGGAGAAAAGAGCAAATGGTTAATGCCTGGCTATATTAAAGACATTCCATATCGTGAAGTTTCTGAAATGGACTTCACTTCAGCCAAAATGAAAGACAGACTTCTTCGAGAGGAACAAATAACACCGTCTGCTACTGTCAATCCTCCCTTATATCAGAGAAATGCCAGAAAAGCTCCAGCACCTTCCCAAGCTGAGAAGGATGAATTCTTTAACAACATTGCAAAGTTAAGTCCAAAATCTGTGATTCTCTCCTTGGTTCAACCCCACAATGCTAATTTCGTACCTAAAGCCAATCAGATGCTGCCTAAACCTTTCAATGAACTTTTGCATTCACCTGACTATGAAAAACTAACTTATCTTGAACTTGTTACAAAAGCATCTGAAGTGATGTCAACCTTATCCCTGACTGTGGAGGAATGCAATGCTATTCAAACGTCTACGCAGGATCAGTCATCATCTACTATTTGGTTTTGTCAAAGAGCAGGAAAGATTACTGCATCAAAATTGAAAGATGCCTGCCATACGGATCCTGATAAACCCTCCCCAAGCCTAATAAAAATTGTATGCTATCCAGAGGTGCATAAATTTTCAACTGCTGCTACAAGATGGGGATGTAGTAATGAAAAAAAAGCACGAGACGTCTATCAGAATGTCATGAATGCTGAACATGAAAACCTGACATTAGCAGACAGTGGGCTACATGTCAACCCAGTTTGGCCATTCCTTGGTGCTTCCCCTGACAGCATGGTTGATTGTGACTGTTGTGGAAGAGGAGTATGCGAAATCAAATGCCCTTTCAAACATAGAGAAAACACTGTATTACAAGCCACTGTGTTAGATGAAGCATTTTGTTTACATCAACACAACAGCAAGTTAGCCTTGAAAAAAAAACATCAATATTATTATCAAGTGCAAGCCCAGCTATTTGTATGCGATGTTGACTATTGCGATTTCATCGTATGGACTAAGAAGGATGTCTACATTGAAAGGATAATGCCAGATGCAGAGTTTTGGGAGGATTGTGTTCGTAAAGCATCATCCTTTTTCATCAAGGGAGTACTTCCAGAAGTCATGGGGAAATACTTTACCCGACTGAGTATTGCTTCAAAAGAAGATGAAGAGGATGAGGAAGAAGGGCCATGGTGTTACTGTCAAACTGAAATTGATTCTACACTGATTGGCTGTGATAACAGTGACTGTCAAATTGAATGGTACCATATGTCATGTGTCAATTTAACAGTTGAGCCTGATGGCGAGTGGTTTTGTCCTAGCTGTCAAAACAAATAAGTGGTATGAACACAACAGTAGTTTATTGACAAGAACATTCAATTCTTCTCTACTTTTGTATTTTGAGTCACAAATCATAAATAGTAATAACAATGATACAGCATTTTGCAAAAACTTTGGACCCCCTCAAATTTACATATATATATATATATATATATATATATATATCAAAATTAACAAAGAAATTATGGGATAGCTTCACTGTTTTTGAGTTGCCTAGTAGCAGAGCTTCACCAAAAAAATTTAAGATGGTATATCCCATAATTTCTTTGCTGCTTTTGATATCCGCTTTATTCATGGGGGTCATCTTTAATTTACATTGTTTGACATCTTTGTTTCTAACATGCAAGTGAGTTCATGTGTGGTAACTGGCCACGCTTGACCTCGCTTCTAAGTAAGAAACAAAGGCATTTGATTCAAGGTGGTGTCTCTGTGATAAAAGCAAATATGATTCTATCCCTATATTTCTATAGAAGGGGTCCAGACCTTTTGCAAACCGCTGTAATAATAAAATAAATAATAACAGTGATGTCAAACTCTACATATTAGAGTACTCTGCATATGTACTTTATAAATACTCTTTTTTGCTGATAAAATATTATTTGCAATGTATAATGATGATAGAGGGTTCACATAAATCGACATTATTTAATAGAATTAATTGTGTCTGATGAATTTAGTCTGAGCACTCTAACATAGAAAAATAACAGAACTGGGATGTGTTGCACTCAAGTCAAAAGGGACTATTGATTCAGACAGATTTGTGAGAGCACAACATACCTTTACGATTTTATCAATAGGTGAAAGTGTTTCCCCAGATTTTGCCTTAATCATTTCAATGGGAAGAGTGCTCTGGAGAATTATGTACTTTCTGCGAACTAAGCCAATAACGCGCTCAACGTGAATTCTTACATTAGCTAATTTTCTTGTTTCCTCCACCTCCTTGCCTGATAGCTGTTTCTTTCCCCTGGTAAATGCTGGAATGTATAGCCTTGCCTGATAGAATCCAACACTGTCCTCAATATTAAAACCCCTGTCAGCCAAAACTATGTCCCCTGGTTCGAGTTTTCTTAATATTCCACTGTTTTCAGTGATATGCTTATCACTGACCCTCCCACCCCAAGCTTTAGATAAAAAAGAAACTGAGCCCTGGGGAGTTACACCTGTTAAGAATTTTATAGTGTTGTGGTGTTTATAGTTTGACCATGTCATTGCTCGAGCAATCAAGCTAGATGGTCGGTCTATAAACACCTCAAAACAGTCAATGATGACTGAAACTTTATTCCCAAAGGACTTTTGAAAGACCACAGGCATAGTTCTCCTAAGATCTTCACGGTCTGGCCAATGGATTAGAAAATCTAAACGAACACTTAGTACATCCAACCACCTATCAAATATCCGGCTGGCAGTAGCCGAAGAAATACTAAACCTGTATGCCAGGTCTTGTAATGGCATATTAAGTTTGATTCTCATTAATACTAGAATAAATTCTTGAAACTGTGACAGGGCATTACGCTTGGTTGTTATCACATACACAGAAACAAAGTTAAAAACATGCATTAAAAGCTCAAAACTTGGCACCCCAGTGTAAAATTTTGTTTTTTCATTATTGTCTCTGAAACCATTGATGGTCATGTCTCCATCTAACAGTTTTTCCTTTAAGTTTTGCAGCTCCATAGTTGTAGTTCTCATAAAGAGCTCTTGACTTTCAAGGTCTCCTATAGTCAGTGTTGTTTGACATCCAGTTTCTGTCACTTCTTGAATTGGTGTTTGGCATTCTTTATCATTCTCCGCCAGCAAGTGAACTGAAATTGAAAGAGATTGTAATGTTTCATGAAGTGTACATGTGTATTAAGAATTTGTCTACTTAAATAAATGTCTCAAGAATCTCAATGTCTGTGGATTGTTAATTTCACACTAGTATGAGGCAACTTATTAAAATACACAACAAGAGACATTAAGTTTAATTTATCGTCAGTACTATCCTCAAGAAATAGATATTTACTGGTAAATGAACTGAAATTGAAATAAACTAATGTAATGCCGCAGTGTGTGTTAAAAAAGGTCTGTTAACTTAAATAGGTAAGTTGGGAAATAATTGGGAATCTCAACTAATGTGACTGTAAATTTCATGCTAGTAATGGCGCAACTTATCTTAAAAAACGCAAGAGATATTAATTTACCTTCAATACTATCCTCAAAAAGGAGATCTGAATTGTTTTCGTTTAAAGGGAGCTCTTCGGAGATCGGGATAGATTCCACAACAGCTTCCACAGATACTGTGTTTTGCACGACGGCTTCGTGGTGCGCTACCTTTGCTACTGACGTGGTAGCTTTGTTCTGAGCTCGTTTCGTTGCTCTTTTCGTTGCTCTTTTGCCTCTTGCCGTTTCAATTTGAGGAGTTTTGATCTTTGAATGGCCCATATTAACGGTGGGAGCCCAGTCTATATTGTTGCGATCTGTCAGATTTGCTGGTTTTCCTACGGAAGTAAGAAATCATCATCATGGAGCGGAGAACGATCAAAGCCCGTCATTAAGTAGCAACACAAAATTTAATCAAAAGAAGTCTTTACCTGACACAAAATGAGCGCTGCAAACACGGGTCCCATTTGCCTTTTTCTCTGTAAGATCTTTTTTGGTGCGACTTATGTTCTTCAGCCATAGCGCTCTTCTCTCCGCACTTAGTTTCTTAGTTTGTTCTCCTTGATGAGAAATAATCTTTGGAATTCTAAAAAAGCGGTATTCCTTGTCACGGATATTGTTGTGTCCACATTTATATACTGCACAAAGAGTTGGCATGATGAATAGATCGAAGAAATGGAGCTTGAATTTGAGCACACGTGCACTTCTGATATACTTCAATTGGTTTGTATATCTTCCAACATGGCCGACTTCCGGGTTTTACCAATGGCACCTCACAGGAAGTGACGTGTATTGCAAACGAAGAATATAACCAGACATGTTTGCAAAGCGAATGCCAGAGTTAAACCGTGGCTTCAGTAATAAATCAGCTGTTTTGTTATATCACAGCGTGGAATTTTTATTTAATAGCGTTAACTTCCGATTGTTCTGAGTGAACAGGAAACGCTGTTTCTCAGATCAGACAATAAAAATTTAGAGAATTTGACATGTACAAGATTCGAACAAAGAAAATGAAAATTCGACTATTTCTGGTAGTTGAGAAGAAAGGAAAGTCAGGAAAAATATTTTACTCTATTTTGCAAAGACATTTTTGCCAGCGATAAAATCGTTTGCTACTAGCAACAGTCGAACTGGTAGTCGAGTTTAGCGTCGTAGCATCAGCATTACTTTCTATATATAGCCGGTAAAGGAGTTGTAAATAAAGAAATAATTCTGTTGAAAATAAATATTGAATTTACGACATACTGTAAGTAAAGGAGTTCGTACGGTATTCAAAATAGAACAGTTTAAATGTGATGTATATATTTTAGTCCGCCAGCACGTCTTTCATTAAGATGGAATTATAGAGTAATTTCAATCTTCATTGAACAAAAGTAATTTCAATTTTCTTAACTCGTCTCCGGTAACAACACTGACTAAAAACAGTTTTTCCAGGGAGTAAAAAAATATCAAAATTTATAGACGTGAAAGCAAAATTTGTAATTCATGCGAGCTTTGAAATTCTTATTCTGTTTGATATTATTTTAGTGTACCTAACAGAGGCGCAAAGAAGTATGAAGATTTTTTTCCCACTTTCGTACTCAAAGTACTCAATAGATTGGTATTTAAAAATATTTTTCATGATGCAGATACTGCAACAAACTTGAAGAATTGAGAAATTTTCAAGCAAGTGATGAATTTCAGTCTGGTTGCAAGAATAAACGATATTCAGTAATATTATTCTAATCGAACACACTTCCAATCTACGATTACTTTAATTACTACTATTTATAAAAAATATTCTAGATTTAGAGCGTCACTGTTTTTATAGCCTACCGCGTAAATGAATTGTTGACAAGCGCTTGATTAAGAATAATTAAAAGGCAAGTTCGGATTTCGTGAAGGTGCAAGTTGTTGACGTGCGATTGATATTACCCTTTCCTATACTAAGCATTCACGTGTACTCTTGCTGTGAAATCTGTCAGCACCCACTTTGACTTATCCTTGGTCGTGGTCAAACTTCGGTCGATTGAATCGACCGAGCATCCCGTATCTAAGGCTTATGGGTTATCATGGTCTCAGTATATAACTGTAGAAATGATTGTTGCTTTTATTTAGAACATCAAAATATTAACAACTGTGGTGGCTCACTAAGTAAATTATCATGATACTGTATAAAAATCATAATTGTCAGAATTAATGATACTGTGAGTTGTAATAATATTTATTTATTATAATATTATCCAGACAATATATTACAATTTAAGTTAATTTATTTTTAATGTATAATGCTCCCCATTTCTACATCCGAAGAGGTTACTCTGTATATATTTGTTTGAAATGCTTTGCCTTGCAAGCTGAAAATTTCCAAATTTCCTTTTGATCCAGTTTGCATATTGGCTTTGTTGCACAACAGAGGATATGTAACCTTATTTCGTCCATTCCCGTTTGATTTGGAATTTTTATGGATATTGAATGGAATCCTGGACCCAATACTGCACTGTCTGGTTGGTCTTGGAATTTATAACATATTGGCTTCTGGAACTTTGGAATGCTAATCTAGTGGTTTGAACTGAAAACCAAAATGCAAATATGGAATACAATTCTTGCCCGATTGTTTATTCAAGAAATGAGTTATTCAATTTTCGCTCTTCAGCTTCTCTTCCAACATTATCACAAATACAGGAATTACGTCAATGCCCAACTAGACGAAGATATAGAAGGTGTAGAGCGGGGAAAAAGGTTAAACAAAGGCTAAGTAGGAAAGTTTTTAACATTCCTGTTGTTACATCACATTGGTTATGCAACAATGGTTGTGCGAAGAAAGAAGGTCGGCCACGGACTCTTTTGTTTATTAAAATCAACAAAGAACCTACAGAGCCTAGGATAGTAACCAAATATACGGTTTTGAATGCGAGATCTCTAGCAAAACCCAACGCAACTCAAGCTCTTTACGCTGAATTAAAATCCAACAACATCGATATTTTCTTAGTGTCAGAATCATGGTTGAACAAAAAAATCTTGTTACACGTGGTTTGCACAGAAGGTTATGTAATGGTGAGGAAAGACCGAGCAGATTATAGATCTGGTGGAGGGGTAGCAGTTATTTATAGAAATGATTGGAGGATTGAAACGCTTAATAACATCAGAAGCTTTGATTACGAATTTGTCTGGTGTAAGATAACAACGCCCAACTCTGATTACTATGTGGCCAGTATTTATCATTCTCCTGATCCAGTTTATGATGCGTCTCAGCTACTTGATCTCCTTTCTCACACTTGCGATCAAATTTTACTCAATGACCCTGATGCCAAAATCATCATCGCCGGTGACATTAATCAGTTGAAAATTAAGGAATTTATATAGCAGGATGCATTAAAACAAATGGTCAGAGTCTGCACCAGGGGAGAACGAATCCTAGATGTTTTTCTCACAAATTATCCATTTCTCTGGAATGAGGGAAGAGTACACAAAGGGCTAGTACGATCTGACCATCTTGTAGTTATAGTATCGCCCTTGGTTCCTGCAAAACCTAGTAGGAAATATGTGAGCTTCAGAGATACACGGGACCATCATAAAATCCACATGGATACGAAGTTAGGATTATGGGACTGGACTAATAAACTGAACTTTGACGATCCTGAAGAATGTGTTAAGGTTTTAGAAAATGAGCTGTGGGTAATGTTTGAGAGCTGTTTTCCACTAATCAAGGTTAAAATATCATCTAGGGATCCACCATATATGTCACCCTTAGTTAAGCACCTTTGCAACATCAGAAACAAGACTGCACGGTATTGTAGTGAGGAAGAAAATAATCTGCGACAAGAACGCATCAACTCCCTTATCCGTAAGAATCAAATGATGGCAGTAAAAGATCAAAAAAAGAAACATTCTAAGGGTTCTAGAGGGTGGTGGGACACTGCTAATAGGATTACGAGGAGGAAAACTCAAGGCATCCCAGTCAGTTCAGTGTTATGTCCTGATGATATTAACAACTATTTCCAGACTATTAATACTGATACTGCGTATTGTGCTCCAAGGCTATCTGTGATTCCTGAGGGATGCCCAGTTCCTACAGTTGATGAATATTCTGTCTTGAATCTCTTAGTTCACCAAAAGCGTACTGCGTGCGGTCCAGATGGATTTCCTTATTGGTTTTGGCGGGATTATGCTTTTTATCTGGCACCTGTACTTACAAAAATCTTTAACAGTTCTCTTAGACACCAAACAGTACCCTTGGCGTGGAAATTGGCTAATGTATCACCCATTCCAAAAGAGTCACCGTTAAATAACTGTAATCAACTACGGCCGATATCGCTGACCAATATCATAATGAGAATTTTTGAAAAGTTGGTATGTAAACAAGAACTATCTCCTGCTCTGAAATTACAAATAAGATCTGATCAGTTTGCTTATAAAGAAGGGTATAACACGACCATGGCCCTTCTTAAGTGCCAACACTACTGGTCAAAGTGGCTGGACGGGGACGCTGATTTCGTTAGGGTGTTCTCCTTCGATTTCAGGAAGGCCTTTGATTCAGTTTCACATGAGATAGTATGCAACAAGCTGAAGTCGTATAATATTAATCCAT
>JAOCPT020521824.1:0-11804 GCA_026546935.2 Palythoa grandiflora
CCAGCTTCTGCTGGGGGCTAACCTGCGATGGATTAGTGTCCCGTCCAGGGAGAGTCAATGACTCTCATCTGCTTAACACTACAGAAACCGGACTCAAATGGGCAGCTTAGACCCATAAAAGGATTTAGCTTAAACACTTGTCCGACTAGTTTTTAGTTTTTGGAGACAAAGGGTAATTTTAGGCACACAACAGAAAAAAGTTTTCATGCATACCAAAAATTTTAGATGCTCCATGGTCCATACATTACAGACACAGTTTGTGATATCAAAACACTCAACTTACAAGCAAATATGAGACAAGATTATCAACCATATAGCCTTAAAGGTGAACAAAGTTCATCAAAAACAACAGGAGAAAGACAAAATTAATGTATGTTAAAGAAAAACCAAAGTCAAAGAAAACAGCCATATTGTAAATTTAGCCAGTGTGTAGGTTTTGAGCTCAAATGTTTGTCTTGCCTGGACAATTTGAAACAAGTTCTTTACGCAAAACGTGGATCATCTTTACAGTTCTCTAATGTATTTTCATTACGATGCATAAATATTCTTGAAATGAAATCGGTCTTGTGCCAATTAAAGATGCATTTGCAAGCTCAATTTGTTCATAAGGATGTAATTGTTCACCTACAACATACAAAGTTCTGCAAGCATCTCTGTCGTCTGCCATGATTAAAAAGACTAAAATAAAAAATATGTCTGCAAAAAAAATATTCTGAAGTAAAAAAAATAAATCTGCACAAAGAAAAAAAGTCTGAAGTGAAGAGAATAAGTCTGCAAAAAAAAGGTCTGAAGTGGAAAAACGTCTAATGCAAAAAATAAGTCTGAAGTATATGAAAAAATGTCTGAAATTATTGGCCCTTCTCAGCTTTCGTACATTTACACACACCCCTCTAGGTTTCAGATAACAAATGACTGGTGAGTAATGAAACATTTTATGTGATAGATAAAATATCATTGTACACGAAATCTTTATATATTACTTATCGATCATCTACGTTAGATCTTTCATATTCATTATTGTGTTAATACTTTGGAAATAAACGTTGATCTGGCCACGATATTTCAAGTTAAATTTTGTAAGAATATGGAAGAGTTCTTTGTGCAATATAAAGATGCTCTTCACGGCTTTGATTTCTTTTGTTAACGTTCATGCATTATTAACAAGTTTGGTCAGAGAATAAAAAACTTTGTAGATGGGGGTTCAAATATTTACTCGAACTTTAGACTTAATGATATAAAATAATGTGTTTCGTTGATAGTTATAGCTTTCAATTCTGCAAAACTTTTCAAAACCTTGCTGAGAAGAATATACGTTTTTATATGCTTTTAAAGTGTTAGTCAAAAGAATACAACATCCAATATCAGACATATGCATGCCAACTATTAAAAATATTTTACTATTTACCTGCGATCCAAATCCATGGCCAAGCTCGTGTGCAAATGTAACTTCTGAAACCTTTGGTGGTGTGAATCTGCCATACAGCCTCATAGTGACAATCCCAGTGTTGTAAATCTTCTTTTTATCATCTCCCAAGTTCCTTTCTAAATCACATATTCCACCAGCTTTATTCGGTTCACCAATCCATGCGAGTCCCAAGATACCCCCTTCAAAATCTCGATCAGTAAATAAAAAAGCTTCACAAATTTCCTTGTGATTGAAGGGACTGGTTGAAAAAAGATCTAATAAAGTGTCGATGCCCAGATTATTGGGAGCTACAACTTTCCAGAGATCGCTGTCTTCGTCTGTTTTGGGATCGTAAACAACCAATTTCTTAACCCGAAAACTCAATCCTTTCGGCGCATAATACCCAGAAATATTGAAATTCCGTTCATATATTGCTTTAACAGCGCGAACTTGTTGGGTTATCTGATAAATAGCATTTGATGGTTTATTGTCAAAGAGTTTTACAAAGTAACTGTCAGCGTAAACGGACAAAACACAGTTGCTTTCACTGATTTTGCTGCTTGGCGATGTTGCTCTGCGAGAACGCTTGTTTTTTGCAGCTTGTTTGACTTTCTCTAAATCCTCGACGTCTGTGAGATCGGGCTTTTTCCCCGGCATCCTTTTTGCACCGCCAAACTCAACATCTTTGCCACTGTAGATAACAGAGTGAAAGTTTGCCGGAGTGTTGAGGTATAAGCTCACTGGATCTACATAATACTCGTCGTCCGCTGTCGAAATTTTCCCCTGAAAAACACCCTCGTTCATCGCCCCAAACACATGGGATTGCATATCACCAACAACTGATCCTTCCACAAGACTTTCTTTGTCAAAATCCAAAGGCTGTCCACTTGCCGATTGAATCTTGGCATCGCTTGTGAATATACCTGTGTCTGGTCGCAATCTTACTTTAAGAGGTTTTCCGCGGAAAGCAAAATCCATTTCAAAATGGTTCTTCTTTGTAACTGCTCGTCGGTGTCGATGGCGCACACCTGCAGCATCGTAATTGAGCCCATCGTAATTCTTGATGAACGGACTGAGCGAGTTTGGCCTTTTACCATCGGAAATACTACAAAATGCTATAAGAATGAAACCAAATATAAATTTAATATCCATATTCAGCGATTTCTAAGGCTCGACAAGCCGCACCCCCACACTGGCTTACAGCTAAGGACGCGGGCTTTGATCGTCACGCACAAAAAAAATTCATTCAAATAAATGCATAACATTTGAATATTGATAGGGTTTTCAACCGAAGTAACCGTTCCCTGCAGCAATCCAAGCCACACAGAAAAACTGCCTGCGTGTTTTTTCAAGAAGAGCAAATTTATCGTTTTAAAAATAGCTAATATCGCTTGTCATTTGATATCAGTGATGGAATCGGAGATACAGGTAACAGGAAAGAAAAGCGGACTGTTCGCGTCCGTGCTTTTTTAAAAATTTAAAACACTTTACCATCATATATATCGGTCAGTGTCTTTTTTTAAGTTGCAAACGATTCATATGTAAAATAGCCTACAAGAATAGATCTCAAGTGTGATTACATGACGTCAAAACTGAAGCGAGAAAACAATATTAAACAGGTCGATGTCTGTTGTGGTCGTGTGACAATGACTTTTGCTATCAAATTTCCCAAGGCCAAGAGTCAAGGAATATCAAACAAGACCCACCTCCAAATGTTTACCTTCAGTATACGATTCGAAACAATTTTAAGTCTCCCAGTCAATCGTATTTATCGTACCGTACTGTCGAGACACAAGACTAGACGGCTCCGTCCGTGTATCACCATTTCTCCCCACCCCATTCTCCTTTCCTCATTTCTCTGGCGAAAATCTGGGGACGAACTAATTTGGCGAATCCTAAAGCCGGTGTTAATACACGTTGAAACTTTTAGCTGAAACTTGTGTGCAACAACGAGCGAGACCAGTTTCACAAAGTAATGTTACACGGCGAAACTCATGTGAAACTCGCAACTTCGATCGCTGAAACTGTTTCAGAAGTAGCAAGCGGTTCTACTTTTCGTGAAACCTGTCTCGCAACAAAAATTCGAAAAAGTTTCACGAAACCGACCATGTTACACGGCGCAACATCTAGTGAAATTTTTTTCGCATCATTGTTGCGCACAAGTTTCAGCTAAAAGTTTCAACGTGTAACACCGGCTTAACAAACAAAAAACAGGAAAAAATTAACAAAAAGTAAGAGTCTAAAACACCAAAAAAAAATTAAAAAAACTAAAATGCAGAAATAAAAAAGAAAAACCAATACAATTTAAGATTATAAATTTGTTTTCGAATTTGCTTTTTTTATAAGAACCAGTAAATTTTGCCGAGGCTCATTGTTCTTAATTTTTTTGGCGACCGTCAGCCTCAAATTTGTTCTTAAAGTGTTCTTATTTCTGTGAGCGGTTTTTATTGAAGAAGTGAACAAAACAAAACAAGGTATTGGAAAATGAAACGTCTTGTGCTACACATGTATTGCACTGCTGAATTTAGAGGCGATCTACGTTCATTGCTTGTTGAGCAGTCTTTACAGTGAATCTTTTTATTTGTTATTTCTAAGTTTTAGTCAGTTTTCTACCACAAAAACTTTTCTAGTTATCAAGCCTCAGCCTGAGCTTGTTCTTAAATTGTTCTTAATTTTTGGCAAATTTGAGCCTCGTTGTTTTTATAAAGTTGTTCTTATAAAAAAAAAGCGTGAATGATGTAAAACGCGCGCGCCATTTTATCGTCATTGCATCTAGCCGTGAACGCGCGTGACAAAAACATGTTCTACTGGCCTATCAAAGTTCAAAGCTTTGACAATAAAAGTTCAATGTTTTGACAATCACATTTCAAGTTTAACTAATATGTCTGAAACATTCTGGTGCCACTTTGCTCGAGGGAAACAAAGCGTACGTGACTTTTGTGTTTTGAAGTTTGAATGATGGACGATAGGAATTCAGTAGGAGGATTTCTGTCCAATATTGAGTTACTCGACCGCGATCTTTACTATTTTACTATCATTTGCGTAACTGACGCCAGAACGTTCCAGACAAGTTCCGTTAAACTTTGAAGCTTAATTGTCAAAACTTTGAACTTTGATTGGCCGGCAGAACATGTTTTTGTCACGCGCGTTCACGGCTAGATGCAACCGACGGTACGGAAAAGAAAGAAGACGCGAACTGAACTTTTAGGCGGGAAAAAACTAGGATCACAAAAAATACAAGCGACGTGATTCGTTGAGTGTATCTATATCGGGCTTTTTCACTGGATGATTTCCGCCGCGGCGTTTATTCGAGTAAATACGGTAGTCTATATTTTTTTACGCCCTGTCCATACTAGTACTAATGCGTTTTCGTTTGAAAACGCAGACTTTTTTAACTGATACGATCGAAAACCGAAGGTGTATGTCACCAAAAACGGAGGTTTTCGAAAACGCGTAGCGTCTTAGTGTGGACGGGCGAAAAATCAGTTTTCGAAAACGTTAATGAGTAATGTCTCTGCTGACCGTCGAAAATAGGCTCCAGCTCAGCAAAGCCTGATGACAAAAGCAAAAGTTTTCTAATCCGTCAGTTCGCAGTCTATGGTGGACGCAAATCTTTTTATGCGTTTTCGATAAAATAAAAACGGAGATTTTCGAAAACGTATTAGTGTGGACAGAGCCTTAATAATATTGCATCAGTGTCATCAGGTCATTGGTATATAAAACATTCAGAGACTTCAGATTAGGAGGGAGCGAGGGAGCTGAACGCCTGAAGGTTAGGGAACTTGTCCGTTGTCACGTCAAGAATAATCGGTATAAGATTTCAAATTAAACGGCCCAAATTAAACGGATTAAATTTAAGGAGTTCGCGATAACATTGACATTGGTGGGGACTGCCAACATGTCATATGTTTGTAGGGGACCGGAACGAGCGACGCAAGAACTCTTTTGCCTAGCTAGTTTTGGATAGTTCACAAAGAATGATCTTCCCTTGAAGTTTGTGTTTGTATATGATACTCTTACATCAAGTTGCTTCCATGCAAAGCGGAAGTTTGATTACTTTTTTCTGTTTTTTTTCCCAACTTGACCAATAAACTTCACCAATTTAAAAAAGAATACGGAGCTAAAACACAGCGCGCCAGAGCTATTTCCCCAAGTATACCTCCATCTTGTTCTGTAACCTTAACGAAAAAATGAAACAAATACAAATTTAATTTAATTTAATTTAATTTAAAAGCTACGGAAATTTTAAAACTGCCCCAGGCAAAGGAGCGGCACAGCAAAGAAATGTGTAAGTGGATGGTCAATTCCGGAAACACCCAACGTCAACGACCACCAAAGAGCACAACTTACTAATATTATAGTGCTCACGCAAAATTTTGCTAGTGCAATGCCAGTAGTCGAACTGATTGAGTTCACAGCTTTAAGATTCAAGTACTATTATATTCATGTACTATTCTCGTATGTTTACACAAACAACACTGCGCGGAGTAAAGAAACATAGACGTTCGGCACTGCATGTAATATAAATATCAATATAGCTCAGCTCAGTTATGTTGCTGTTAAAATGAACGCCAAAATTCCAGTGTTGGCTGTTATATTAAAAGACGGGGGTCAAACAAATACCACTAGAATTTTAATTCTTTCACCGCCAACCGCCCCCGCTTGTTTGGCAAAAACCGAAAGGCAAAATCGCTACTTTGCAGTAAAACTGTAATTGTTGTTTGTTTATGAATATTTTTTTCAGAAGTATATTAGGGTTTTCATTCATTAAACGCTCATTAAAACGTAAAATAACCGAAAACCGTGGGAAAATTTGTAACGATTTCCCGAAATTTAAAACTGTAATTACCATCGCGAAAATGAGGATTCAGTTTCCGAAAAACAATCCCCAGAACCGCCAAACCGACTAACCGCCAAACTATCATGAACTACGGCTGACATTAACAACGTTGCCAAGTATTGATGCAAGTTGAAGGTCTATATACACCATGATAAAACTGCCGTTTTTCGGCCGAGTTTTGGCAGTTTTGCATATTCTTATATATTAAACCAGCCTATAAGTACAGGCCTGTTGTAGGGCTGGGCTCACAAATTTTTTTGAGAGAAATTTTAGATGAGGCTAGTGTCAACCGATCCCACGTGGGGCTCTCCCCTTGAGGCTCTTTTTGGTTCATCAGGCTACAACTACCGATTATGCTGACGTCTTGGTACGCGTACGGCACACCCCTGCTAACTCTCGATCGGGTTGATAAATGGCCCAAAATATCAAAATCTACGAGTACTGAAACAACATGTATAGCCATAAAACAGATCACAAATTCTTCTGCATGCTGCATTATTGTGCTTGATACGGTAACTGTGCTCTTAACTTTTCATCTCTACAAAAAAAACTGACTTAAAGTAATTTATAATATAATGAAGGCATAACAATTGGCAATTTTGAAACAAAATTAAGTGTTTACTAATGATGTATAGATATTTTTGCTGATGCCCACAGCCTTTCTAGATATATAGCAGACGGCCCCGTACGTGAGGCGTGGTTGAGCAGTGTCAGTATCTCTGGCTTCCAACCACAAGGTCACAAGATCAATTCCCGGCTGTGCCAAACATTAAACAGTTGGCATGACCTTCTTTCTCCAAAGATGACTCAGCTTTCCATCTTTACGAGGTAAATAGAAGGAGAAAGGAGTACCAGCTTCTACAGGGGGTTAACCTGTGACAGATCAGTGTCCCGTTGAGGAGGAGCTTTTTTTTAGATAAACACCGGCTCCGATGAACCACTTAGGGTCGTAGAAGGATTAAGCTGTTTATTTAGCTATTAGCTATATATATATATAGCCTCGGCCTATAAACAGAGATACTATAAAAACAGGCACGGTTAGCTAAAGGGAGGATAACACTCGTTGTTTCTACGATTGGACGGCCTGTTTAGAATTATTATTTTGATTCCTAAAACATATATTAAATCAATTCTATATAATTTAAAAATCTTGATAGTTATTGAATTTAACTGACTCAATTGAACTAAAAGATATTCAAACTAGTTTATCGGTCTCAAGACAACTCGGGTGTATATTTAAACTGCCCTCCCCTAACAAAAACTACAACTGATGATTTGACTATTAGCAATTAACACTTGTATTGTCAAGACTTACTCTGGTTTTCAAACGTTTCCAGTTAAGTTTCTATTTCTTTTCTTCTAAACACATGAATAAACTTTTCAACCCTTTATACACTTAGGAAGTTATGAAAAGTTACTCATATCATAGTATCATAGGCCAACTAGATCTAGAAGGTTTTACTTACTCCTCAACTCGGTGATCTACGAGAGTGCGATGAAGAGAAATTTTGTTGCTGGCTTCGAGGTTAAAAGCATGCAACTCATATCCTGCGTCTTCTTTTTCCTTCAGTTCAGGTTCAACTGTTACAGCCTCGCCCATTTCCCCAGGGCCATTACGATGATCAACTCCAGGAGGAAATTTTTCATAATTTGCCGTGACTAAAACAATTTTTTTGGATCCTCTTCTCTCGGTTTCCTTCTTGCTACTGATAATACTTTTTTCTATTATTTCAAGTTTCTGATCTGTAATTCTATTGGATCTGAGAGGAAGCGCAATAAAGTTATCTAGCCTAAAGTTCCATCTTGGTTTCTGAAGTGGAAAGTACTCGACCGATCGCCGTTTGACTTCGATGTTTACCTCAAGCGACTGAAGAAGCAAAAAGGATAATGTTCCAATGATCCAAAAAACTGAGGTTAAAACAATAGTGTAATATATTAAGCGCCGTCGAGATAACATATCCAACGATTAAAACATAACAACTACTCGTGGCACTTTTGTGCTATAAAGGCGATGGCATGGTCGAAGGAATTTTTTGAAGTCAAGTCTTGTGTACACACAAAATACACTGGTTGGCCCCAAAAGTCAAAATTGAAACTCACGTACTCAAAAGTAATTGAAAGTGTAAATTGAACCTGACTTTGAAGTCAAGTTTGTATCACGTGATATCAAAGCAAGAAGGTAACTCTACAACTCACCACCCGTAAAAGACCAGTCTCACCTGTTCAAGTAAGACTATACTACCTGCAATAAACACAGACTTCGTTTGCGAGCGTGTTTTAGTTTTAACTGAATAAACATCTTTGCTGTTTCATGCAAGTACTGCAATTTAAATTTTCTAATTAGACAATATAGAGAGTATTTAACACGAAGACATGAGTTTTATTTTCGAGTGGTGAAAATGGCGAACGAGAGGGGCCAGTGCCAGTAAGCTACACTGTTTTTTTTTATAAGAAAGTCTTATTTCTGAGCCCAGGCTGGATGTTCTTAAATATTTTGGGAGATTTTATCCTGAAATGTTCTTAAATATGTTCTTAATATAATCATTTGTATTTGATGTACACACATTTTTTTATAAGTTTTGCTAAGTACAATTAAGATTTTTTTTATCATGTTTAGTTTTATATGAAACAAAATTTAGTCCCTGGCTGTTGTCCCGGCAGATACTGTAACTATAAGTGTACGTGTTTCTAAGAAGATACGAGCTTCGATATTACATATAAAAGTAGTTAGAGTAAAAGAGAAAATAATGAGTCCATACATTGTTGCACTATCGACTATTTACTGATTACATGATTTTGTACCGTAATGTAACAAAATAAAGTTCTCGGCCATTCCTCTGAGCCTCAGGTTTGCTCTTAAATTTTGACCGAATTTCACTCTGAAATTCTTATAAAAAAGAGTATAATCGTGAAAATGCTTTTACAAATAGCGAAATAGAGTTTTAATTTCTTACCTCAGTTGTGTGTTTGATTTTGTTCACAGTGTATATTTCCTGTCGTTTGGAGACGTTTAGCAAAGGTTTATCGGTCTGTCACTGGCCCTTTTCGCGGCTTGAAGATTTAACAATGATATATATTTCCTATATAAAAGATTCAAAGATTATACTGTTTTGTTCGGCCGTGCTTTTATTTTCGTTTTCTTCTGAAAACCTTACTAAATGAGCTTTTGTAACCTCGTTAAAAAGTTAAGAAACCGCCATATTTTTAAAAAACAATGGACAAGAAGCAGAAACAAAAAGGCGGGAAAAAGGGAGTGCGCGCGCTCGCATCCGGGACCTGCGGTACACTTTTTAAAACACTGGAATAATGAATCTGTTAGGTATTTCCCATAAATGAAATGACTTCATTAGCAAATCTACGAAAAGCAATTCCAGTGTTGGACAGTATAAGAGCCAGGAAGCAAATTACGCTCCTGTGTTGCTCACAACAAAGGTTTTAAGACGACGCCAAGCTCTAACTTCTGCTACAGTTACACATTACATTACATTAACTGATTACATTATATTGCATTGCCGTGATTGCATTGCATTGCATTACATTACAATACATCAAATTAAATTTTAAATAACGGATCAAATTAAGTCATTAATCAAATCAAATCAAACAGTCAAATCAAATCAAATCAAATAGTTTCTTTTTCTTACCTTCAACATTTTTTACATTATAGTTCGAAGCCCGTAAAGAGCCATTGTTTTTTTCCCCTTTTTATCTTGCAACGTATCTGGCATTTTCTACCACTTACGTCGATCGAACGTATCTGGCATTTTATGCTACTTACGATCCGAATGCATCTGGCATTTTTCTGTACTCACGTAACTTCGGCCTCGTGCTTCGTCATTGAAGCTCTCTGAGTCTGTGTATCTTTCCAACACCGTTATTTAAGGTTTTTATCGACCAAACAAATGCTTAAACACGTGGAAGAGGTAATCGAAACAATTAGACTCCTACGGACAAACTCAAATGAAAGCATTTTGCAATTTGTATTCCAATTCAAAGACATGCTCAGTGTGAAAACAAAACTTTAAACACGGCTACGTAATCACAAAGAAAAACAAAGTACGCGGAGTAAACCGCAAAAATATAAATTTATGTAACCGAAGCCGTGTAGGACTGTCACCGCCTCACTAAAACATCGATATAAAACTGTTCCCATATCTGTAAAATCTAGCCTTCTCGTCCGAGCGCTGTGCGAGCAAGTATTCGTTTTTTATTGTCGCACGCTTGGAACTATTCCATGGCTTATAATAAGAAACAACAAAATTTCACTTTGTTCAATAAGCTCATCGTGGGAAATATCATATGTGCTTCCGGCTGGTAAGTAACGGTCAAGTACACCGACTGAAGGACCGCTACAAATACACAGCATTGAGAGAACCAGGGAATATTTGGGTGCCATAGTTTTTGCATATGCATCTAGAATGCTTTTTGTCGCCCGTCACAGGCACGTTCGTAAGTGGCAGAAAATGCCAGATACGTTTGTAAGTAGCAAAAAATGCTTGATACGTTCGTAAGTGGCAAAAGAAAGCCAGATGTACGTTCGTAAGCGGCAGAAAATGCCAGAAACGTTCGTATATAAAAGTGGTAGAGAATGCCAGATACGTTTGTAATTAGCAAAAAATGCTAGATAGGTTCGCAAGTGGAAGAAAATGCCAGAAACGTTTGTAAGTAGCAAAAAATTAATGCCACATAAGTTCATACGTGGCAGAAAATGCCAGATACGTTCGCGATACGCTGCCTCGTAAGTGGCAACAAAAAAAATACAATATACGAAGCAAGAGATTTTAAAAAAGGGGAAAAAAACGATGGCCCCTTAACATGCCTCGTACTATAGTTTATCGCTGCCTTTGTTTTATCTGGAACAAATTTGTCAATCGGAACTTTCAATTCGTTCTCACAAACAACTGAAAATCACCGGGAACTGTAGACAACACCATATTGGATTTCACAGCCAATCCATTACCTGATAAATAGCGAGCACTGTACAGTAGCTATAGCCAATCAGACTACTAGATTTCTACGAAGCTGAAGTATATAATTATGCACAACTAAGTTTTAGCCTATCTTGTTGACTATGAAATTTGTTCAGTTTAAAAGATTCGTTTCTTTTGCAGTATTCTACACAATATCCGAGATAAACAATAGTGATTTACAGAAAAATACCAGTCAAATCTAAGGTTAACGGGATTTGGTTCGAGATAGAGCCAAAGTTGAAATAAGCGAGTTCGAATTAACCAGAGACTACTGTATCATTTACGACTGTACTGTAGCCTCACAAAACAGGTGACTGCATTGCCATAGAGCTTGGGCCTCCTGTGCTACACGTAAACAAATACAAGGCCAGCGGAGTCCACCATGACATCTGGACAATTGTTGTTGAAAAGGAAACCGTTACGATCGTTATAGTAAATGCTGTGAATGGGGTTTTATAAACAGTTATGAACACAAATCACCTACAGTGAATCACAATAAAACATGGAGGAGTTTCATAAACGATATGTCAGGATCTGTCGAGAGCATCAAATATTTCCCTTAGAGCCTGTGTTGCACATTATTCGTCAG
>JAOCPT020521902.1:0-11803 GCA_026546935.2 Palythoa grandiflora
GGAGGAGGGAGGGGAGGAGGGAGGGGAGGAGGGAGGGAGGGGGGGGAGGAAGGAAAGAAGGATAAAAAGGACGGAAGAAAAAAACATACTACTTTTACTATTTTCACCCGTTTCCACTGCTTCATCACTGCTACAATATATACACAAAATAGTCTTGCATTTTCTATGCTGACAAATAATTTATGGAAAATCTAGTGTTAGATAACAACAGTAAAACTGAACTCACTTTCAACGGAGCAAGGACTGAGGCGTACGGTTTGGAACCAGGACCTGTTTTGCCATCGGTCAGAACAACACAGACTTTAGGAATATTTTTACGTTGTGCCGCTGTAGTAAAAAAGTTATTATTTGCCATCTCAAGAGCTCTGTCAGTACGAGTAAAACCTCCGATGTATCGAAGCTCTCTAGCTTTCTTTGTCTGAGCCATCAGGTTCTGATATTGGAGGTTTGTGAGTGAATGCGACATCATGGGTATGAAGGAATAAACAAGCATTCCGATGTGAGTTTGGTAACGCCCAATGTCAAACTGAGCTACAAACGTTTCCAAGAACTTCCTAACAAGTCTGAAATGCAGATAGCTGATGCTGCTTGAGGAATCTACTACCACTCCAATGTCAAAATATTTTGATGCTCGACAGGGCGAGGGGCCTTTGTAAGGACAGAAAGAGTACACACACGTTATTTTAGTCTTACAACTAACACAATCCAAGCACATTATTTTTGTCCAAAACATCCTATTTATAGACTTCGAAATAACACAGAGTCTTGGTCATATATAATGGTAAAAGGACTGAGTGGCGTCCAATTTGGTCGGTAATCATACGAGTGATTAACAAAATCGCACTACCGCGAAGCGTTAGTCCGATTTGTTAAACACGAGTATGATTACAAACTGAATACACCATTTTACTAATGCAAATATTTGCTCGATCCATTCCTTTGTGGGGGCAAAAAGTAATGTTTTTGCTGAATTAATGAGCCCAACTTTGACCGAGTAATTACTTTCTGCCCCCACAAGGGAATGGATCAAGCAAAAATTAACATTAGTAAAATGGTGTATTGGACAAAACGAAGTCCTGTTAGGTGGGGGAAGGAATTCCATTTCCGTGTGTCCCTGAGCAAATGAAACTTGACACAATTATTAATTGTGGCAAACTCTATTTTATTTTGGTAATTAGAGTTCTTATTTTGTTTTGACGCCATAATGACGTCATTTTCCCCATTTAGACATAAGTCCTTTCATCCTCAGGCAATTTATCAACATCTAACTTCTCTTTACATAACTCAAACAAAATAATATAACAGGTAATGAGAAAAAAGGAATTGATCAACGTGAATAAGCTGTGGAAGTTGAAAAGCCTTACATGACATTATTTGTTATTTTTACTAGCTAAATTCAAACATAGTCTCTGAAATTCACGTTACCATGGCAACAAGCAATAACGTATCGATCCAAACTTCATACAAAAAGATCTCCCATAAGATTTGAGGAAAAGTTAGTAAATTTCAGTTCTTATGGATGAACCATTCAATCAAAAGGTAGGAAAGCATCAAAGGGAATTGTGAAAGAGTCGTGGATACATAAAATTTAATTAGTTTGCAAATAGTTAAATTGCTTTTTACAGGAACATATATCTGGATACAGTTGAAACGACCTGTTTTGAACAGATGGGCTGGGGTTGAGTGAAAAGTCTCGAAAGATCAGATTGAAATAAGATTTATTTCTGATTCTGAACTTGAAAAAGAAACTTTTTCATAACATGTGAAAATTCTTTAGCAGTTGCGTCATACAAATAAATTTGCTTCTCGAGTTGTTCGTCCACAACAGGTTTTGTCCTCCTTAAATTACACGAGTCTTCTTTTTTAAGAGACGGTTGAAGTTGAAGTTGATGACGGTAGAAAAGAGTTGACGAACAACGTTTCGGAGTTAAGTCCTCCAAGGGTAAAAATTTTCTCGCCACTGATACTTTTGATGTCTTTTTATGCTTTGAAGTTCTTGCTTTGAAAACACTGATAAGCATAATCAATAACGAAATACGACCTTTCACCTTTTGCACGAGTGAATCCAGCTGGTTCACTATTACACAATCTATTTTGAACATAGTTAAGATAACAAAATTAAAAATGTTTTTCAACGTTTACGATTGTGATACACTATGCATTTACACTTACATACACCAAAAAATTTTCATTTAACGACAGTGACTAAAATCTAGCAAAAAAAGAAGTTATTTAGCGACAGCGACTGAAAATGTGGCGACAGCAATTGCATTTTAGTGACAAAGAATTTTCTTTAGCTGATTTTAAAACTTCTCCAGCGACAGCGACTGTAAATCTATCGATAGCGATTGCAGTTTGGCGAAAGGGAATTTCATTTAGCGAATTTTGAAACATCCGGACAATCATATGTGCGTTCCTGCATTAAGTACTACGTAAAGCCGATAGAGATGTTCCGGCATTATTTCGGAACATCGATATCAGTTGGTCTGACGTTGAATTATCGATTTTGTTTACATCTGAGTGGCAAATTTGCATAATCTGACCCACAGCAATAATCTTTCCTACGCTTCCCGTATACACCACAAAAAACCACATGGAGGGAAGGGGGACCACCCCCCCCCCTCCTTCCCCCCCTTCGTCCAAAACAACATAGGTTTAAATTGCATTTATAATCGCGAGGATCGTACCATAACGTCAGAGAAACTCATGTTTGCACTTTCAAACCCTCTGCACAAAATCCTGAACGAAGAAGCATAGTATAAGAAAAAAACCAGCCATTGTTCACAAATGACGTCAACACAGCCTCCAAGATTGTGGCATCCAAGCCAGATATTTATCGCTGCTTTCAAAAATTATTGGTGAATTGGAATTTGCTGCCCTTACTATGTTTAAAAATAAGTTTGGTTAAAGTTCAAACAAGATCGATTTTTTTTTATTGTTGAAAAATAGGCCTTTTTTGTTTTGTTTCAAATTTGAGTGCACTTTACATTTGAAATGAGTTTTTCGCACCACTGTTTGCTTTAGTAGCAGAAACATGTTCAATTTAACCTGTGTGACTCGTCTCCCCACGTGAGTCTCTATAGCTCAGTGGGTAGAGCATCTGAGCGGTAATCAGAAGTTTGCGGGTTCGATTCCTGTCAGTGTCTCAGCTCCCCACGTGAGTCTCTGTAGCTCAGTGGGTAGAGTATCTGACTGGTAATCAGAAGGTTGCGGGTTCGATTCCCGTCAGTGACTCAGCTCCCCACGTGAGTCTCTATAGCTCAGTGGGTAGAGCATCTGAGCGGTAATCAGAAGGTTGCGGGTTTGATTCCCGTCAGTGACTCAGAATTTTTTCTGAGTATTCAACTTGGGAAGAAGAGCTTTTTTTCTAACTTTATAACCAAGTTGCAAATTTCCAATTGGAATCATTTGAGGAATAGAATCATTTAGCATTATATGACTACTGGGCATATCGAGCGAGGAAATACAAGACGTATGTCAAGCGGGAATCCATCAATAAGAATTTAACCTGTGACTCGTCTCCCCACGTGAGTCTCTGTAGCTCAGTGGGGAGAGCATCTGATTGGTAATTTGAGAATGTTGCGGGTTTGATTCCCCATCAGTGACTAACTTAGAGCTTTCTTTCCAACCTTATAATCAAGCTGCAAGTTTCTAATTGGAATCATTTGAGAAATAGAGTCATATACAGTTAATAGACTTGGACATAACGAGCGAGCATATGCAAGACGTATCTCCAGCGGGCATCTATCCAGAAGAACTTAAACTATGACTCGTCTCACCATGTGAATCTCTGTAGCTAAGTGCGTAGAGCATCTGGTCGGTAATTTGAGAAGCTTGCGGATTAGGTTCCCGTTAGTGACTAAGAATTTTTTTCTGAGAATTCAACTTGGGGAGCGCTTTCTTTTAAACATGTTAAATGTATTTATCAATCTTGTCAAAAATCCAATTACATTTTGCAATAGATCATCCTTTTTCAGCTCTAGTTACCATGGCAACACGCACATCACCACCTCACTAACTGATAGAATTTAGTAGAATTAAGGTGAACGGTAAAGCCATATTATTCAGTGATCCTCCCATCCCGTCACCAAATGTTTGAGAATTAATGAATACTTTTAAAAATTGCTTTGCAGCCTTTTGATTTTTAGTCAGAGCTCAAAGTTCCTCATTTTTTCCAGCCAAACTTGTACGACAAGTTTTCAGGTTTTAGGCACATAACCTAACTTTTATGCGCATAGCTTAAAACCTTAGATGCACCATATTTAAAGACACAGACCGATTTTTGTTATTACTTGTGCCAGCAAAGAAGCGCGGCACAAGTTTAGGTTTGCCCCGTGTTTTTTTAAATTTGTGTCGAGGTCTTCAGCCACTTGATGTAATACTTGATATACTGTACAGCGGCTATATTCGGCTATTTGATATAATACTTGATATACTGTACAGCGGCTATATTCGGCTATTTGATATAATACTTGATATACGGAACAGCAGCTGCTAGACAATACGTTTTGATTTGCCGCCGAGAGCAAAAGGTTAGGAGTTGGTTGTGTAGAAAAGCTTTCACATTTTATCCACGAGCTGGCACAAGTATACGCTCTTAGAGCGTCTTATTTATAGTTTGGGGAAAGGACGCTAGTACTTCACTAACTTATTGCGAGTAACAAATTCAGACAGTGATATGTGTGTGCGAGAACAGAGGACTGGAGACTTGTGATTTCCAGTTGTAAATCGTTATTCATGTCTAAGGTACAACTGTGCGACTAAGCCCAATTTGTTAGGTGCGACCGTGAAAATCTAGTCGCAATGGCGACCAATTGGTCACTCTCTTAGCCCTGCAGATGAAATTAACATATATTTAGTTTTACGTACAAAGCTGTGTGTTGCATTCTCTCGTCTCGTTTGCGGGGCCTAACGCACTGCAATCTTTTCCTCCGTTGTATGGTGCGGGGTTGGTGCACGTGCGCTGTCGTGATTGGATACCTGTACCACACGTGACACTACATTCACTCCAGGAGGTCCAGTTGGTGTATCCACCATCTGAAATAAAATTAATTCAGTCAAAACGTATGAAGCAGCTATCACCTTTATGCCTGTAAACAGGGGCAAAGTATGGGGTGAAGAAGGGGGAGGAGGAGGTCGGGAAGTGAAGTTTGCGGCTCGAATCGGGCTTTGAGAGGGGAAATCTTTATTATAGCTAGCTCAGCTAAATCCATTTACGAGCTTAAGTGGCCCATTGGAGCCGGTGCGTATCTCCGGTTTCTGTAGTGATAAGCGGATGAGAGTCATTAGGGACTTTAAGAAACTACGACGGCAACGCCAACGACGACGGCTCAGAAAAAATATATATCTGGTTTGCTGTTTACTCGTTTCTGCGTGTCATTAGGTTTTTGTTTTCCCCATTTCAGCTTTGTGAACAGAAAAAGAGTAAAAGTTCCTCCTTGAAGATAAACAAATACTGAGAACATTTTTGTTATCACGTCCTCGTTGTCCCAAGAACTCCAAAATAGTTCTTTTTACGTTCTGTTTCTAGCGACAAGAACAACGTCCGGGTGCTCAGGTCGATGCATTCAAACGTGCGGTTATTGTGTTTACTATTGCTTTTTGCCGTCGGCGTCGCCGTCCTCGGTTTCTTTCTTCAACTCCCTATTGTTGCATTTACCGGGCTGAGTCGATTGCAGCAATTCATTTAAAGTGATTCGCTCAAGTTATAGCCCAGGTGGTTTCAAACGGAACTCGATTCACTTTTGTCTCTAATTACCTCTAATTAATAACCTCTTTTTCAATTTGGTAGGAGAAAATTGGATGATCAACTCTGAGGAGAAAGCAACCACTACAGAAGCACTGTCTTGCCGTTGCGTGCCGAACTGAGAATGTTCGGACGGCAAAATCGAGGTAGGTTTAAAAATATGTCAAAAGGCTCAAATACATTTTGGTACCGGATTGGCTGATTTCTCACTAATCATCAGAGAGATTGCTTATTTGACATGCCCCGTCAATAATTCTCAGCTTATGTCTCCACTGATATTCATCTTAGCTCTTTTTTCTAAAGCAGAAAGTAATGTATAAAGCAATGGCGTCTTAGAAAATTTTTTATGCAATCTGTAAGCCGGTGGAATCAACTCAGAACGCTATCAATATAGACTGACTTCTTTCAGACAAATCAACAGTTGATTTTTGCGTAAATGTCTTTATGACATCAACACTAATTCGTAGATTAGCTGAGATTAACTTAGAGCACCCCAAATAACACGAGTTTTTTGATTGGCGGGTTACAGTTGTGGTAAACTTCGCCGGGACGATCAACTCTGACAAGAAAGAAATCAGTACAGAAGAACTGGCTTGCTGTTGTGTGAATTGTGAATTTTCGAAATGCAAGATCAAGTCAGTATGTTAAATTTTAAACAAACAAACTTATAATTTATTCGAGAAATTTAGTTGATATATATAGAGGATTGTAACTGCATAATTTTGTGTGCTTTGGCTCTTGTGTAGAGGCGGTAAAACAACTGCAGGAAAACTCGCTCAGCTTCGACAAAAGTGCGCTGTGATACTGTCTCGTACAGGAGCTTGTGTTTTCCGATGCTTTTCGAGCTTATAAATGCGTATTTTAATGACCTAATTTATTGAATATGTTTTTTCAATTTTTATTTACAAGTAAGCAACATCGAATAGCTTCTAAGTCCCGTGAAGATTTCAATGTTGTTGTCGCTGTCTCGATACTTTTCAATGTCGAAAAAAGGGTTCATTTATTGAAACTCTAATTACCCTTGCTCTCGCTTTACTTCGTCAAACTGAGCTCGCAGTTTATTGTTTTCATCTCTACAACCTTGTACTTCACATCTTAGAGCTTAAATTTGTTTTTCAGCTGATTCAATTTTTCGAAATTTAAGTCAGTCCGTGTTTTGGATTTCACTTTGCGTCAATGTTTCAGCTTTCTTCCTCGCTTGTGTTACAATCAATGCGCTCTCGATTCCTTTGATCGATTCATCGTCGTCATCCTTTACTTTTCTTTTTCTTTTGAACTGGTTGATCACATCTCTGTCATTTTTTTCTTTTATTCTCTCTGCTCTAAAGACAAACGAGGGAAGCAGCGTAGGACTCAATTTTTCTCCTCATTCTCAGTGATCGGCACAAATGCGAGTCATTGATGATTCTATTTTTAAAGTTTCATTCCTCAAAAATGCAACGTACTTTTGACGAAGCTCGGGATCTTTACTTTTACAATAAAAGTAAAGGTTGTTGCGATAGATATTGTTACAACCACGAACACAGCAGTAAAGTTTCAGCGTTTTGTTTCTTTTTTAGCTGTGTTTGTTCTAATGTTTTGAAGAGCTGTCCCCTGTAACGATCCCAAGCACCTTTGCGTTCCTAGGCTCGTCCCAGTCCCAAACTCGTTTCTAAAGTGGCTAATTCGAGGGCGGCACTTATTTGTAAAACAGGGTTTTGAAAAGAACATGAGGTGACGGTTTGTTTTTTCCATGATCATTTGTTGTGCAAATTTACATTTTGTTCCGTCACTGAAGTAGCAAACGGCAACATTAATTGACCAGACTAGTTGTAGCTCTCCCTAAGTGCCAACGAGTACAAAACACAGTCAACTCCCGCCTTGCAAACACCTCGCTATTACGGACTTGTGCAACAATATGAACGTTTTTAGAAAAGCGTACATTGGGTTGCCAGCTTTCCATGAGGAGCTTAGCGTACACTCGGTTGCTTGCTTTCAATGAGGAGCTTAGCGTACACTGGGTTGCCTGCTTTCCATGAGGAGCTTAGCGCACGAAAAAAAAATTCCAGCAGGAGGAATAAACTAATGCTGAGATCTGTCAGTGTAACCTGAGTTGCATCTATCATCAATCAAACGTAATGTGTTTTATATGTTTTTGTTACCTTATGTAACTTTATAGAAATGCAAGAACAATGCCTGTTAGAGAACAAATTCAGAGACACTGGAAACGTCGGTATGATTCAACAGACAACACCGAAATTGTATCAAAATGGACACCAGAGAGCAGACGAAAGAGGGGTCACCCACAGGCTAGTACTAAAAGTAGGAGCGGGAAATCGAGGAACGAGAATCAGGGAACGGAGGAACGTTAAGAGGAGGAATCCCTAGAAGCAGGGACAATAAAAGCAGGAATGATAAAAGGTGGATTATTTGGGTCAGATGGATAAATTTTGATATCCAATCAAACACCACCAGGTTTTCATCTGAGATGAAACATGTTTTTCATGTGATTTCAAACACTTGCATTTTATAGCGTATATGAAGTAAAAATTAAGCCTGTTTGCTTCATAGGCTTGTTTATGTTCTTATTAACCAAAATAATTGGTTTTAAACTAGCAAAAGCTCTATTATGTGTCGTTCGAAATCAGCGCCTCGATGTGTCTCCATTTTACTCAGCCAAAGTGCTCAAATTTCACCTGATATGACGTAACCAGTGGTTTAGCTCGAGCGAGTGTCGTGGTGGAACTGAAGAAAAATAGAGGAGGAAAAAAACTTGCTCAGCCGTTGGCCCAAATCTGCCAGAAAATGTTTTAGTTCATATGCACTTTAACGAGATGTGTTATTGATTCACAAGAAATTAATAGAATAACTTTCATTTAACAACAATTTTTAAACATGCAATTCCTATTTACGATAATCAACGTTGATTTTTCTCTTATTAACCATTTTTTCTTCTTAACATTAGTTTATTTTTAAACTGTGTATGACAGCCTGCCCCCAGTACACGCTTTTTTTATAAGAACAACGAGGCTCAAATTTTTCAAAATTTAAGAACAATTTGAGAACAAGTTCAGCAGGCTGAGGCTCGATAACTAGGAAAGTTTTTGTGGTAGAAAATTGACTAAAACTTAGCGATACAGCATAAACCATAAAAAGATTCACTATAGAGACTACACAACAATCAATAAAGGTAGTTCGTCTCTAAATTCAGCCGTACAATACATGTGTGGCGCAAGGCGTTTCATTTTCCAATACCTTTTTTTATTTTGTTTTTACTTCAACAAAAACCACTCACAGAAATAAGAACAAATTAAGAACAAATTGAGAGCCTCGGTAAAATTTACTGGCTCTTATAAAAAAAGCTTGTATTTGCAGTAACCATCTTAATAGATGGAGATCAAGTATAGGGAAATAAATAACTTTAAGTGTTTACGACCGATTTGAAACCGCAGATGCAAATACATTTCCTTGAATGCCAAATATCAGCAAGGACGCGTCGAAATAAAAGTAACCTAGAACTGGAAGTTAAAGAGAGAATTTAATTTTAAACATTACTCACTCGTGTCTTGCAGCTCCGTACATACACAGTTTTCCCAGCCATAGTTTGTAAGAAAACCTGCTTGGTCTAAAACGGGAAGTTTTACTTTTCTGAACAGTTGCCATGTTGATACGGGATGTGCTTTGTCAACCAAATTTACTTCTTCTTCCATTCTTCTAAACTTTTTAGCTCTCGAAACCGCGCTCCTGCTTCCATGGAGTCGAAAGAGAAGTGAGATAAACGTATGAATTCAAAACCCAGCCCGATATGAATAATTTTCTTGTTAACAATGGGCACTGCATTCCATCTACTACAGTAATTTCCTGCACGAACAAATGTAAGGCGTTTTGGCATAAAATTTCAGGGTTCCAAATTTTTCAACTCACTCCATAATCAAATAAAAAGTGCCGCTACTCTCTCTCTTTTTAAATCTAGATAAAAAGCATTTCTTCTTAGCTCATTCACCAGTCGTTAATATTTCTTGTTCTCTGCTGCTTTTTGTTCGTTTTGTTTTGCATGATTTTTATCCTAATTAATAACTTCTGTAAGATATCGCTGTTTATTTAATCTTTATATTTAGTCTTAGGTTATGGGGGGAGCTCTATTTACAAGCCCCACGGTTTCTATCAGAGCTTGCTACTTTCAATTCTTTTAATTATAATTTACGTCTCCTCAATCTTTAAGTAACATTCTTGTAATATTTTGAATCTCTTATGTATAAGTTTTTGTTCTGGCAAATAAAATAAATAAATAAACTGAAAGTGAAAATCATTCTAGTGACACTTTTCACACTTTCCCTTGATTGCTTGCATTTTGTGTTCGATTGAGAAGTCATATCAAACTCGCACTTATTTGATAACACGTTTCAATAACTTCGAAAACAATAAAACCCACTCGTGTGTTTTTTAAAAAAACTTCAAATTGCAAATATCAAAAGTATCAAAATTGCAACGCCCGTACGGGCTCAAATACCCTTCCATGTAAAATCAGCGAGCATCATTATTTATGCCTGGGGAAGGCATACTTTACTTGGGATTGGAGGGGGTAGGGGAGAAATATGAATTTTTAACATTGCCTGTTTGGGGGGTTATTGAGTTTTATACTGAACTAGAGGGGTGAGAAGTTTTTGCTAATGGTCATGATGAATCTTTCCAGCCCCCTCCCAGGCATAAATGATGAATACTAAAAGAAGGTCACACAAATGTTCAACACTCGGCTGAGCCTGGATTTAAACCTGGGACCTTGTGGTAGAGATCTTACAACTGCGTCAACCACGCCGCCTATAAATTGCAAAATGGGATAAAAACAGAAACATTTAGAAGTTTTCGCCTCGCTGTTTTTCCTTTCCAGCAGTAGGTAGTAACCTTTTATATTGCATTTTTTCGATGTAATTAACGAGTAAAATTTGCCTGAAACTGCTGTACGCTATTTTCACGTCAAACTGGTTCATTCACCGAGTCCTGCTTGGCTGACAAAACACGTGTAAAACTGGTAACTAGTGCCCAGTTCAACCAGCTCCCACTCAACTAGATTGAACCGGCTCCCAAAACGGGGCAGTTTTGAACCTCTGTCTACATGCAAACAACGAGACTTGACAGGCTTGGTAGGCGACTGGTTTATCAGCTTTCTAGACTGAACCGCGAGCTCTGGTCAGTGAGGGAAGTCACCCATATCGATTTTTTCCACGAGAAACGTCACACTGCAGTTTCTCTGAAAATCCCCTTCCCATCCCCAACCTCCCACTCCTTTAGAAATGTCACAATTTATCGATGATTTTATTTATTGAGAACAAAAGAGTAAAAAGGCTGAAGCATTTCTACACAATTTTTTACAATATTATGATTTTTGCCTATGTCGACGTTAGGGTTCGCACTCTTTTAAAGTTCTGAAATGACTTTTTCTATGATCTTTCACAATATTTCATGACCTTAACTTGCGCTGTTCATTTCTTTGCTAAAATACATCAAAAGAATCTTCAGTTACTCTTTCCCTGACACGTTATCCAAGATGAACGAAGAGAACAGTTGTTACTCTTGGATATTTGTGCGAATGAGCGAGGATTTTTTTTTCTTTTTTTTCGTTTACAATCCTATCTAAACTGTACCAATTTTCCATGACTTTCCATGACCCTAATCTCGGGTTTAATCCCAGGCTCAACCGAGTGTTGAACAAACATTTGTGTGACATTCTTTTCCGCCAAAGTTGCCTCAGCTTTCCATCCTCCCGAGGTCGGTAAAATGAGTACCAGCTTCCGCTGGGGGCTAACTGTGATGGATTAGTGTCCCGTCCATGGGGAGTCAATGACTTTTATCCGCATAACACTACAGAAACCGGAGATAAGCATTGGCCCCAATAGGCCACTTAGGCTCGTAAATGGATTTAGGTTTTAGCTAACATTAGGGTAGATAATTGTACGACTACTATGCGAGTAGAGCGTCCTTTTGGCTCTTACTTCGTGTAGACGACAGAGAATTAAACAAGGTTTGTGATTGGCTGAAGTGGGGTTGGGGTAAGCTTTATCTTTCTTTTGATTGGTTCAA
>JAOCPT020521933.1:0-11801 GCA_026546935.2 Palythoa grandiflora
CTAAATAGGTTCTTATGTAGAGGGGGCTTAAAATGAGAATTTTAGCCTAACAGGTTCTTAAAACCCAGGTTCTTATATGCGGGTTATTACTGTAGCAGATATGTCAAAAATTGGACACAGTTTTTTGGCACAGTGGTAAGATCTCTGAGCCTTTGTACAACTTTATTATGCAGTACTGATGGCATTGGGTAATGCTGAAACATGTCTTAAAATAAAAAATGCCATTTTGGTACTCAAAATCTGAACAGTATTCAGAAAGCATCGCAAAACTTTACTTATGAAAAAATTATTCTTTGAATTTTGTCATAAAGTGTCCATATGGCAAATTTTGATATCTCTAGAATGCATAGACAAGTCTTCTAAAAAAGTAATTTAATTACGTCACATTTTTGCCACAAAATCGAGCTTTAAAGTTCCCATGCCAGCGACACCCAATGAGGATGACCGGGAGTTGCTAAGCCCTGGGTCCAGAACAGGCCATGATGTCATCACGTACTCTTCCTGTCAGTTTTTTCAGTGTTTTATTGTATTTCCATACAAACCCAATCATTTTTTTCTCATTGAAGAAATTGAAAAATGATTGGGTTTGTATCAAAATACATTGAAACACTGAAATAAAGAGTTTAAAATTCCTGAAGTGACGTCAAAGCTGTTCGAGACCCAGACTTAGCAACTCCCAGTCACCCTTGTTGGGCATGGCCGGCTTGGGAACTTTAAAGCTTTATTATGTGGCAAAAATGAGACATAATGATAAAAATGGTCTACACATTCTAGAGATATCAAAATCGAAAAAAAAATAGACATATGGACACTTTAATCCAAGGTTAAGTTAATTGGGGTTTTGAGGCATCAGACTTGAAGTTTTAATGTTGGATAGCTCTAAAAATGGTAGTATGATTGGCACAGTGGTGAGATCTCTGCCTTCTAACCACAAAGTCCTGGTTTCAGTCCCCAGCTAAGCCGAGTGTTTAACATTTGTGTGACCATTTTTTCTGCCAAAGTTGATTCAGCTTTCCATTCTAATAAAAATAAGTCCCTGGTTCTGCTGGGGGCTAGCCTGCAATGGATTAGCCGTCCCATCCAGGGCGAGCCAATGATTCTCATCTGCCCAACACTACAGAAACTGGAGATAAGTGCCAGCTCCATTGCGACAGGACGAGGTGGGCTTGTACAGTAGTTGGATGTAATATGGCACAGCATAGATCTAAGAACCAGGTTCGAAAAATAGTTCCAGATGCACAAAATGATTTCTCTTTGCAACACTTATTTTCTTATAATATTCTTCCCTCAGTGCTTAAATATCTGTCATTGAAATAAATCCCCCTCCTAAGTAAATACTGCTTTCAAATAAACTTTGCACCTCTAACTGACATTAAATTATGGCTTGTAACTAATCTGGTTTAATGTGTTCTCCAAGGTTTGCATTGAAGATCGGTGAATTAAGTGAACCAGTCTTCACGGATTCTGGAATTCATATCATCTTGAGGACAGGATAGGTTCCTGTGTTTGCTAATTTTTTAAATGTTCTCAAATACAATGTAGTTGCAAACACAATATTGTATTACTTTGGAATACTACTCAGACTGTATCACTTTGTGCTGCATATGACCAAAGTCATTGCAACTGTAAGTCACTACATATGTAAGCTGAAAGCTTTGCTTAAAAATGTGTCGAATGTCTTGTCATTTCAAGCAACAGAAATAAATAAAACATAAAATAATATTGTATAGACTTTCATGTTATAGTTCTTAAAGTAGACAATATTTTTAAATTCTCAACCTCAAATATTTTTTGCATTCTGATTGGCTTATTCAGTCTCTGTTTTCTGCTCATTATGGAAACATCAATTTCCAGGCGCTTTTTGAAACAGAATATGATAAAATACTAAAGAAAGCTAAAAAGATCTTTATCTTAATTGTTCATTGAGCATTTGTTGGTGGGTTGACTAAAAATGCCTCGATTTGATGCTTCACCGACAGCAACTTTCCAGGACAAGTGTGGGAAAATGGGGCGAATTTGGGGTTTTATTTTAGTTACTATTCATTGTTTTAGAAAAATAGTATGTAATGTGGGTGACATAAGAAATTGTTGGGCCTCCCTCCCCTTGATATATCCTACAAATTTCCATTTGAAGTCAATAAAATTGCACTTCAAGTTGCATTACCATAAACCTTTTCCATTGACTAATATTAATATCTAAAAACACCAAACGTTTTCGACAAAGAATTGTCATCTTCAGGGTTCTTTAGCCGCTGAAAGTTTAAGATATAAATAGTCTTTAGTTGACTTATGGGGAAAAGAAATATGGGGTGCGCTTGCATTTTCTTGTTCAATGATGGATTTTATGCTGCAATGAACAGGACTTCCATAATCTTTCGTTTTTTCCATTGTTGTGTGGGTGCTATAACACGCTATGTAAAGAACCCAATGAAGGTGACAATTCTTTGTCGAAAACGTTTGCTTTCTTAAATCATTTTAAACTTTTAAAGCCTTAATATATTTGTTCATTATCTGTCGTGCATCATAGGGCTTCACGATTGAGTCGTAGTCGTCCTGAGAGTTGTTGTCAGCCTAGCATCATTTTGACGCACCCCAGCCACTATCGAATGCTCAATGAGCACTTTATTATGATGCTCGCCGCTCGCGCTTTGCGATCACCGCAATAATGTCATTAAAATCTCACAAATTATTCTGATCTATTCTGTTCTACTTCTGTTTCTTGCAATTTCTTGCGTTGAAGCCCGGAAAGCTTTTTCAGTGTCGCCCGGCGACTCAATATTAAACTTTCAACACACCAGATTTATGAATAAGAAATGTCAGAGATCACAGATTGCATGGTGTACAGAAACGAGAGAAAGGGAGAGTGTACCGCTAGCGGTGTCTCGTATGAAATAACATGCAAGGAATGCAAATGTAAGTGTGTGGGTGAAACAGCAAGGAGTGCGTCTTCCTAGGGGAAGGAACATCAATAGTCAACAGAACGAAAGGAAGAGCTATCCGCTATGTGGAGGCATGCCAGGGACAAACACAAATCTCAACCAAACTATACAATGAATTACGACATAGTTCTGAATTCCAGTGCGTTGAAAGTTTAATATTGAGTGGCTGGGCGACACTGAACGAGCAAGATGTATAATTTGTTCTGCTTCATCATCGTGAATCAAGTGGAACAATATTATAAGAATCGGTTGGATTGTTTTGCATTGGAATATTCTTCAGGAATAAAGCATTAATGAATTTTCTCGGAATAATCACTGGCAGAAGAATGACGGTAAATTCAAAGCATGAGAAATGGCAGGAATTAAGGCGGCGTGTTTGGCGCGTGGGTAAGATCTCTGCCTTCCAACCACAAGGTCCCAGGTTCAAACCGAGTGGCCAACATTTTGTGTGGCCTTTTTTCCGCCAAAGTTTACTCAGCTTTGCATCCTCCCGAAATTGGTAAAATGAGTAACAGCCTTTGCTGGGAGCTAACCTACGATGGATTAGTGTCCCGTCCAGGGGGAGTCAATGACTCTCATCCACTTAACATTACAGAAACCGGAGATAAGCGCCGGCTCCGATAAATGAGCCACTTAGGGTCGTAAAAAAATTTAGTTGAACATGAATTTTGTTTGGGGATTGAAATTTATTTAATATTTTTTTATATTTATTAATTTATCGGCAAACATTATTTTGTAATAAACAGTTTCAAATCCTTCAGTTGTGGCAGACCGACGTCGTGCAAGTGTGGGCAGCGAGAGCGGTGTTGAACTTGATACGAGTCGGCTCGCAGTCTTTTCGAGGAAGACAAATAAAACCTAAAATATCAAGCGCCGAAGGTGTGAGGACGAATCTCAAAGCGACGAACGCACGTGGTCTCTTTTGTGGCACCGCACTTCTATCGCCGCTTCAAGTTTTGTTCTCGCGGTCTTTGGTGGTTGCTCTAATGGTATATATTTTTTCTTCGTACTCAAAAAGACTCGCGGTTTCAGTAATTATGGAAGTTTTACAGGAACAGGTGATTACCCTAATGCCAAATCCAAAGGGTTGGCTATAGTATTGGTGTGGCCTCGACCTGTTGACCAATCCGAGTAGTATAGTAGTGACCGAATTAGGGCTTTTTTTCTCCTCCTCCTTCTCATTTTCCTCCTCCTCCTCCTGTCCCTCCTCCTCCTTCTCGTTTCCCTCCTTCTCCTCCTCCTTCTCATTTCCCTCCTCCTCCTTCTCGTTTCCCTCCTTCTCCTCCTCCTTCTCATTTCCCTCCTCCTCCTTCTCATTTCCCTCCTCCTCCTTCTCATTTCCCTCCTCCTCCTTCTCATTTCCCTCCTTCTCCTTGTTCTCATTTTCCTCCTTCTCCTCGTTCTCATTTTCCTCCTTCTCCTTGTTCTCATTTTCCTCCTTCTCCTTGTTCTCATTTCCCTCCTTCTCCTTGTTCTCATTTCCCTTCTTCTCCTTGTTCTCATTTCCCTCCTTCTCCTTGTTCTCATTTCCCTCCTTCTCCTCCTAATTTCCCTCCTTCTCCTCCTTCTCATTTCCCTCCTCCTCCTTGTTCTCATTTCCCTCCTTCTCCTTGTTCTCATTTCCCTCCTTCTCCTCCTAATTTCCCTCCTCCTCCTTCTCATTTCCCTCTTTCTCCTCATTTCCCTCCTCCTCCTCATTTTCTCCTCCATTTTATTTAGTCTAATAGAAAATTTAAAATTATAAAGCTATATAGATATTTACAATTTTACGCCCAAATCGTCAAGGGTGTTTATCTTTCCTTTTCCGTAAGTTTTGTATTAGATTTTAGTGTTTTTAGTCCAATTTAAAATTTTACCGCTGAAAGAACAAATATTTGCTCGTTTTATAGTTCACCTACTTTTTCTAAGAAGCCAAGGATATTCAGTGCAAAGTCACTCAGCCATTACAAAATGTTAATTATGCCAAAATGCATTTAGCCATTGAAAACAGTGCATTTTCCAAAATTGATGCAATTTGGGGCCAAAATTTTCCTTTCACAAATTTATTTAGGACGTATGACGTTATCCTAAAATAATGTATTCAAAGAATCCGCATACAATCCTCTCAGCATTTTATTCATGAGTTTAGAATACAAAAGAATTAATTGGTTTAGGACGTATGACGTCATCCTAGGATAATTTATTCAAACAATCTGCATACAATCCACAAACATTCCGCAAAAAAAGACCAAATTCGGTCCCTACTAGAAGACTAATAATAATAATAATGATTAGCATTTATATAGCGCCTTTTCCTTGTGCATATGATCAAAGGCGCTTTACAACAATCAGTACAAGCTTTTTTTTACAGCTGAGGTTCTTAGATAGACCGCTACTGCGGCTCTTATATATTATCATTAAGAAATGCCCTCAGTAGAATAGACAGACCACAACACCGGGATCACTACCCTACTCATTTTCGACAAGTGTGTGGGTTCTTTTAAGTCCCTCGACAGAGAGATCGAGAAACTGGACCTACGGTTTAACGTCCTTATCCGAGAAGACGCGAAGGTCTAATCATTTGAAGATGTTATAGCAAAGGTAGCATCTTCTCCTCAGTTATTTTAAGACCCTGAGTGGAGGTCCGGCCGGGAATCGAACCCGAGCCTCCCACGGCAGACTGGCGCCTTACCAACTAGGCTAATCAGGCGGCGGTCAGGTTAACAACCATTCCTTTCATGGCATGCTACAATAGAGAACACATGGTCTGCCTGAAAATAATTTTGTACTAGTCTTCCTTATGTAGGTTGTTGTTATTGGCCTAGTTTGAATTGGCTTAATCAAAGTTATCAGCCATGGAGCAAAAGAGAATGAAACAAGCTCTCGACTTTGATCGTTTAGGTCAACAAGCCAATTTGGGACAGTGTCGCAGTCGAGGGTTCATTCATCATGTTATTGTGCTTAAAGCTGTACTGATGCAGATCGAAGGTACAAAAGTGAAAACACGTTTGTTGACACGCACTGCAGTTATACCGAATCCTTAGTTAGATAATTACATGTTTAGCTTCATGATTAGGAGTTGCACGTATGACATGAGCATCCTAGAAAAGGGATATTTTTGTTGAATAATTGACGTTTTTAAGGAGGTATTATTTATCCTTAGAACAAATCAATGGTCCTCTGGAGGACCATATTTTGAATGACTATTTTTACATTGTTGAATTAATACTAAGTCATTTACATTGTTGAACTAATATATTTACATCAGAGACCTTGATGATTGAATATATTTACAGTGTTCAATGAATATGTTTGCAGTGTTCAATGAATATATTTACGGTGTTATATATTTAATTTGGAAACCATATGTTGAATGAATATATTTACATTTATAAGTTAATAAATCTGTGCCCCTCTTAATCGTCTTTCGGCATATTTGATAGGGTAGGCACATCATTCTGGCATGTACTGTATTCTGCTATTACTTAAGTTGCAGGCATTTGATAAAACATCATATAGGGGGATCCTTAATAATGTTTTCTGATCTTGATGTAAAACAAGGATATGAAAGAGGTATCAAAGTTAAGAAAAATAGAAATAAGCGAAGGCGACATTTCGCTTTATTGAGCGAGAATGGGCGAATTTGGGCGATGTTAGGCGATATTAGGCGATTTTGGACGATATTAGGCCCCAGAATCGGGCTAGATGTACTTTATATTAATTGCCGCATCACATTGGCTACGATTGTTCAAATCATTAAAAGTTATGCATTTAACAATGCTGGAAAAATCACACACTAAGAAAATTGGAACCCTTTGAAATTATCAGGAATTAAAATACATTGTCTTCATTCTGTGTTTTTTTTTTTTTCACTTTATTTTATTCTTATTATAATGTTATTTGGCGTTTGAATTTTTGTTTTTCAAAAATCTCAAAAACTTGGGTCATTAGGCGATGCGTGGACACAAAACGTAAAAACAACCAGGGATGACAGAATTGGTTTGAAAAAGCACATAAAAACGTCTAGAGAAAAGAATCATACTAGACTAAAAATCGGATAAAAATACTTCAATTAGTTTTAATCCGGCCGAGTTTGTAATATAATGTTCTTAAATTGAATTTTTGAATGATCTCAAAAGTGTATACCAAACACGACAGCTGCTTACTTTCAGCGTTGATTTTGATCACCACTTTAGTAGATTATCGTGCAAGCTGCCTTCCATTTAAGAAAGTGCACTAATGCAAATAAAGAGGATTATCTACTGAATATTTCACCACTTGATTGTGAGTATGAATAATTCCTTCGTCAATGAGACACACAATTTGTCGTCATATACCTGTCAAGCAATTACATTCACCTGACGTTTACTATAACTATCATAGTCTTGGGGCTTTTAGCGAACTGCCAACTCTTAGCTTTCTGTGTTAGCCAACTCAAAGTGGGTCGAACTCCTGATAAAATCCTTATACTAAACCTTGCCATCACAGACTTCGTCGCGCTTTCTGTTTGCGTACCTACGCACATCAATGATATTTTGGCAAGTAGTACAACATCGCAACAATTCATCGAAATTTGTCATTGGGGCTTTACTTTACTGCTCATATTTTTCTTTTCTAATTTGTCAACTTTGGCAACCATAGCAGTGGATCGTTACGACGCGCTAACTCGGTTTGCTCATCAGAGAAAATTTCGTAGCAAAACAGCCATTTATGCTTCTTGTGTCATTTGGACGTTTTCTGGAGTCGTTGGAGCTGTAACATGCCGCGAGAAAGCCACGACAGTGCCATTCTGTAGTTATGCCCTAAGGGCAAAATTTGCCGTAATCTCTAAGGATCTCATCGCGAGAGTTGTAACAATTACCATTGTTATATCTACATGTTGTACAGTAATCTCCCGCCTTTTTAGACGTGCTGCTCGATACATACGAAAACACAGATCCAAAATGGATGCGATGTTTGGCGCCAGAGAAAAGCAGCGAAAAATCGATTTTACAAAAACATGTGTTGCATTCTGTACTGCCTACATCATCACATGGGTTCCTTTCGGCGTTGTGGCCACGATATACACCTTTTCTCCAACAAAATGGGCATTTTGTGCGTACCAATGGACATATTCCATTTCCTTAGTTTCTTTCTTGATCATTCCAGTTGTTTATATGATCTCGGACAAGCGAGTGAAAACCTTTGTACGCACATCTCTCTATTGTACCGTCGCTGTAGCAAATCAAAACCGTCGAAATGTCACAAACGCAACAAGTGCAGAGAAAACAGTCAGTAAAGCAGATGGAAGCAGCAAGAGCACTGCGTCGAGAAACTGTGAAGAAACCACCGAAGAAGGTCAACGGCCAGCAAAGCGAGATACCGAGCTATACGTAACTACTGAGCAAGAAATCTGTAGTTTCTCAAATGCGGTAGCCGACGAGAACGAAACTGTCATTATTATCCATGAGCAACGGAATAAAGAAGTAGATAAACAAGAAGCAATGACAGAAGAAACAAAAGAAACAAAAGAAATTTACAGCAACAACGCAAGTACAAATCCAGCGTTTGACGATGAAATGTTGAACACACACCACAGCAATATAGCCTTGGTAGCTCCAGCAACAACAACCCAAATTGCATTGCATCAAAGCTGCAAGTCAAATTTTACATACGATGACGGGTGTTGTGAAACAGAGCTTCATCTCGAAAGTAATGCAGAAGACAACGGGGCAACAACAGCGAAAGAAAATGCAGAGAGAGAGACGCCAAACCAATTCCGAAAGCAAAATAATAGAGAAAAAGAGAACGTTCGTCACCATGACAGGAACAAGGTGGAAGATGATGAAAACTTGAGGAAAGAAGATACACAAAATATAAATAAAACCTATAAAATATCTAAGAGTGAAAACAGTTCTTGTTTAGTTGCGGAATTATCTGAAATAAAAAGGGAATCACTACCGCACCCCGCGATAGCAGTTGCGTGTAATGAGGAAACTTTAACAACAAGGTTTTGACGAGGAAAATCGACAAGGCCTCTTCTTAAATATGAATAGAAACAAACGAAATACAAAAGAAGACTGCAGTGAATCTGAGATAAAAAAGTACCACAAAGATAAAAAGAAGTTCTGAATACAACGATCAAGTTTATAGGAAACCAGAGGGAGGCGTAGCCAGGCTCTTAAAGTTTTGTAGGCCCGAGAGATGAGCCTGATGGCGTACTCGGTCTGTGAAATCAGCACACGTTCTCCCGCCCCCTTCCTCCCCAGTCTGTGAAATCTCAGAGTTCTATCCCTAAATAAAGAGTGCCACGCAACATTCATGGCACGATAACAACAACAGATCCGTTCCTCTTTTTCCTTTTCAAAACAATAACTAGGCCCGGGCCTACAGGCCTAATGGCAGGCTACGCTACTTGCGATAGCAATCTGTTCCGAAGTAAGGAGTGCAATTAGGGAATTTGAAACTATTTTCGCAGTAAATTTTTAATTAGCTGGCCAGTGATTAGCTGATTGCCCGCATTAAATATGCAAACTTGAAAAATCACAAAATAACGTTTGCTGATAAGAAAAAAATAATGCGCTCCAATAAACGCGTGCCCTTAATAATCATGCATAATTTCAAAAATGAAAAAGACTAGAAAAGAGATAAATATCGATCTTGATCGTGGTACGGTGACAGAAAGCGTTGGAAGGAGAGCCGTCGGGTCGAAGATAGGTTTTTAGTCCAGAGAGAAAATGAGTGATACGTGGGAAAAGATGTGTGCGTAGGTGGAAGAGTGTCAAAGAACAGAGCAAAAAAAGAAGGATTTATTGGGCCACCTCCGACTGTGGGAGATAAGGAATGAAAAAGACTTGCTGGAACGCTGGATCCCCCACACAAACCCCGAGATAAGGATGAGCAGTTTTGGGGAATTTGCGTCTTATCAGTCGTACCTATCCCGTGGTTTTCAACGATTAACCAAATGGGTCAACTGGATTTGGCAGTTTGTGAAAGACGATGAACAAAAACACGCGTTGCAATTTTGTAATCTTTACGATGCTGTTAGACAATTAGAACATGAAAAAATCATTTCCCTCCAGGATAATATGCAAAGAAGTTTAAGTAACAATCCCAGTAAGAAGTAGGCAGGTCAGCCGCAGTGGAATGCAGAAAGGTACTAATTGCGATATTGTTAAACCGTTAATCTCATTGGCTAAACTTTGAAAATTGACCATATCTTCATAAGTAAGCTAATTTCTTTCTTTCCAGTTCACTCATCCATTCCCTTCTAGTTAAAACATTTTTGTTTTTAAATTTAAGAAAAATTTCATGTTGGGAACATCGAAAATCAAAAGTCTTTTTTGGCTTTTGTTTTGGAGTTTTATGATTGGATGAATTATTAAAGCACAAAAGAAACATTGCTTTAAAATAGAGTTTCACAGCATTTTACTTTAAGACCATGTTGTATACGGGTTGATGTATTCTCCGTATGGAAATCTAAACTTTCTGCATGGTGTGGGAAAAGTGAAATGGCGCAGAACAGTGGGAGGGTGCCTACTTCAAAACTATAAATGTGGCTATAACTGTGTTGCACAAACGTGTTGATAATGACACAGCCACTAAATAGGGCACTATGTCTATGGCTTCGCGGGTCAGAGGAACTAAGCCCGTACTGAAAACCTCTCAAATAAAGAGTGAGCCTGAATGTTAGCAGCCATAGACAGTTGTTTCGGCCTTGTTGGGCCTCATCAGCATGGCATAGCTAACAAACAGGCCGTGTCAGATTCACACAGAAAATAAAAAGTAAAGTTATGCTTCAACTTTACTTTATAAATGTGGCTGTCGCAACATTGTAATTGTTCTTTAAATGTCGACCGTCCTAATCTCTGGAATGATCGTTATAGCAGGATCCAATGGGTTGAAGTCAAGCTGAAAAAATCCAGACTTTTTCCAGACATTTGCTCTATTTCCAGATTTTTTCCAGACTTTCCTGAAATTTTTCGAATTCTGAACTTGTTCCCAATTTTCCAGACTCCGTACAAAGCCTGTGCTTACACAACGCTAAAATAAGTTGATATAATCAGTTCAGTGCAGGTCGTAAAGTTTTACTGTACCACAGTTTTAAAGTTCCTCTGCGCTTACGGAGAATCTTGACAAATTTTTCATCCTGGTGTTTCTCTCGACGTTTTGGAAAAGCTCGTCCCAATTTTCAGTATTACCAAGGCTGTTTGTACCAAAGACATTGACCGTGGGAACTTGATTGCGTTTTCTTGAGTTTAATTGTGAATTCAGATCTAAAAAGACTCGAGGCCGTCCCAATCGCTGACCATCCAGTTCTAAAGAGAGACTTTGCTTTAGTTTTGCCAGTTTGTGTCTCATGCGGTCTTTTAAGGGTTTCTCAGGCGGAATAAAGTAGTAAATTTCAGCAATGCTGGAAGACCACCTCACAGTTTTTGTAGTCGATGTAGAAATGTCCATTTCTATTGCTTTTTTTCGCTGTTTGACTCGCAGGTATCAAGTTTTTATATTTTTTCAAAATAAATCAATTCACCTAATTCGAATTTCATTCAAAAGCATTCTTAATCACAAATCGTGTTATATAGTTGAGGTCACAAATAACCTGCTTACTGCGGTAAAAAGTCCTTTCACCGCAGTGAACTGTTCCACTGTGTGTGACCAACATATCCCAAACTAAACACAGCGGTAAAGTTTCATGGATACAGTAAAAACACACGTATAAGAAGCTAGTTTTCTTGTCTTAAACCTATTTCATTCGAATTTGATCCAAGCAATAGAAAATTTATAGGAATATTGTTATTATTCCAAAACTGAGGGGCTAACATTATTGTTATCATCATCATTATTATTATTATTATTATTATTATTATTATTATTATTATTATTATTATTATTATTATTATT
>JAOCPT020522020.1:0-11796 GCA_026546935.2 Palythoa grandiflora
TTGTTCTTAAATTGTTCTTAAATTTTGGCAAATTTGAGCCTCGTTGTTCTTATAAAGTTGTTCTTATAAAAAAACGTGTATCGAAGTTAAGAAAAATGGAAATAAGCGAGGGAGATGTTGGGCAATATTTCGCTTTATTGAGCGAGATTGGGCGGAATTGGGCAATATTAGGCAATATTGGGCGATATCAGGCCACATTGAGCCCCAAAGTAGGTTTACGCCAACCTAACTTAATTTTCTATTCATAGTTACATTTAAAAGGAAGTCATTAAAAACACCATATATACTAAGAAAGAGAATTGAGCCAAGGACATCGCCTCAGTAACAATTTTTACTGTGTTCAGCCTTGATTTCATTAAATATTTATTTGATGATAGTGTTTTATATATGTAAATATCATCATTTTACAGTTGAACACAGGTTTCATACAATTGTTTTAATGAGTACTCCTTTTGTTTACTGAAATTGGTTGATTGAATATATAAAATTGTTTTGGTTTATTTTGATTTTTATCATTTACATACAATTGAAAATTTATCTATAGACGCAACTGCACATGATTTACAGTAACAACAAGAATTATCATCTTTGCCTTGTTCTACAAGTTTTGTAAAGCCACAAAAGTCTGCTTGTTTGCCAAAACTAGAACAAGAAATATTTTGCTGGACAAGAATGATACTCCTTCTTTTCCCAATGGTTGTTTTTTCTACGGATTGTGTTTCTCCTGGATACACTCCTCATAAAGGTAATTTTTATGTTTAGTTGAAACACATAAGCTAAACTAAATCCATTTACGAGCCTAAGTGGTCCATTGGAGCCGGTCCTTATCTCCGGTTTCTGTAGTGTTAAGCGGATGAGAGTCATTGACTTCCCCTGAACGGGACACTAATCCATCGCAGGTTGTATAATTAGCTCCCCAGCAGATACTGGTATTCATTTTACCGACCTCGGGAGGAGGGAAAGCTGAATCAACTTTGGCGAAAAAAAAGGTTACACATATGTCCAACACCCGATTGCACCGGGATCTGACCCCGGGACCTTGTGGTTGGAAGGCTGAGATCTTCCCACTGCGCCAACAACGCCGCCGTATGATATAAATAGTAGTTAAGCAATGTTATCTCGTGGGATTCCGTGAAAACGCCACTTGCCACTTGTATTTTCTTTCTATACACACTCGTCTGAAGCCAATTTATCACATACACGCTTTTTTAATAAAAACAAGTAAATTTTGCCCAGGCTCATTGTTCTTAATTTTTTGGCGATTTCAGCCTCAATTTGTTCTTAATTTGTTCTTATTTCTGTGAGCGGCTTTTTATTGAACAAAAAAAAAACAAGGAGTATTGGAAAATGAAACTCCTTGCGCCACACATGTACGACTGAATTTAGGTAGCTCACCTTCATTGTTTGTTGAGCAGTCTTTACAGTGATTTTTTTTATATATTATGCCGGCTGTATCGCTCGCTAAGTTTTAAACTTTAATTTTCTAGCACAAAAAGTCCTAGTTATCAAGCCACAGCCTCGTTGTTCTTATAAAGTTGTTCTTATAAAAAAAAAGCATATAAATTAATTTGTGGCGCATGAAACGAACAAAATAATTTGAAAAGAGGCGTTTTAAGTTAAGATTTTTTATTGTTAAGGGTGTTTATTCAGAGCGATGTATATTATAAAGAAAAACCCTACATGAGAGCTAAAATGTGTCCTACAAAGACTTACAGCCACTCTTTTTGTCCTTTTTTTACCGACCGACTTCCTTCAGAAACAATTGTAAATAAAAAAATCAAGTGGGAATTGCATTATATGAGGGAGTTACAATTTTAAAAGTCTGTCAATTTTCACGCCGTCATGCTGCGAAGTATTTTAAGATTGCAAATGTTTTACGTTCTATTAATAACTTTGTTTGTCTCTCAGTTCAGTAGAGTTAAAAATATATGTACTCAGTTATTTTTAAATTCTTAAAAACAACATATGGTGAAAAGCATTGATAAATCCCTTCACGAAAATTGTAGATATACTGCTGCTTTCCTAGTAAGAACAAGTAAATTTTGACGAGAATCACTGTTCTTAACTTTTTGGTGACTTCAGCCTCAATTTGTTCTTAATTGATTTTTATTTCCGTGAGCGGTTTGAAGAAAAAACATTGGAAGACGAAACTCTACCAGTCCTTAGGATTAAAATTACAGTGAGTCAGCAAAGTTTCTTCCCGGAAAATTCTAATATTAGAACGTCTTGTTCTGAAATTTTGGCTAGTTTGAGTCTCGCTGTAATCATAAAATTGTTCCAATAAAAAATGCGCATACTCTGATTGAAAGTATGTAATAAACAATATTAGATATGGTAAAAAACTTGTTTTGCAACTACATTTTCAATTTAGAAGCAATTCAATTTTCTGCAGCGCAAAGATTCCTGGGTATTTTCAAAGGCCATTCATTTGATCGACAAAGTAACATTAAAAGACAAATGAATGTAATGACGCAAGATTGGCAAAAACAGGAAATGAAAAAGGTTTAAAATGTACCAGTGAACCGTTTTATAACGAAAAGTAATAACTATGAACGGATTTTTCCCCCGGTTTTTAAAGCAGTCAGTAACATTGAATAAAAAGTAGAAATACTCTAACGGATTATAATAACATGTTTTTAAACTTCACATCGTGTTTAAGATTTTCTTTGTATTATCAAAAGGTTCTGGTTGGTTTTAAATTTGTTTGTTTAAGGGCCGAGCGATGAGAGGAATGAAAATTGTCACTGCCTAATGCAACGCGAATTAAATCTTTGGTCAAGATAAGAGATCTTGAAATTAACATATAAATGTAGTTTTTCATCTACAATGATTTCATTCACACGTTTTAATTCAACGACGCGATTATTTGCTTTGTATAGATTCTTCAGAGAAACAGTTAAAGTTAAAAGCATTTACGAGTACTATACTTAACTAAATCAGTATCTGCAAGCTGCCTCTATTTCATTTTTGTCGTATAATGTCAGATCGAAATTTTGACGAATATGAAAAAAGGGGTAAGTTACTGAACCGTGACTGACCACAATGAGTTTGCAGCATTAATTTACGTTTGCTTTCTAAATTTTCTTCGGCTTTATATATATTTACACCAGTAATGACAAATTCTCCGGCTTTTGCCTCCTGGGCTGTCAGTCAATTACACTGAAATTTCCGAGTCAGAGAATTATGTGCCGCCAGGTAATTTTTTCCAGCCCTCTTCAGTATAGTTTTACCAGATAAATTGCGAAAGGTGAACGTATGCAGAAAAAAAGAAGAATTTTCGCGAATCAGATAGAATAATATCTATAATTGTTACAGCTTTCAATGATCTCATTTTTTTAATGAAGTAAAAATTAAACTCGAGGTTGTGTACGTGTTTGTAACACGGCGCATGATTCGCACTTTTGTTTTGAAAACAGGTGTATTTTTTGATTCAACTGATATTCTGTTGAAACGTTCATTTCAAAGGGATTCGATTGGTCAATTAAATTTCACACCAACAGATTAAATGGGATTTTCCAACGGGTAATCTACCGAATGACGTCACGCATCTGTCAGTTAAATTGTGAAAACTGCAATTCATCTATAAAGGGTGGATGAAACTCAATTTCACAAAACGCTATAAACTCGAAGACGACAAAACATCCATTGGTGCTCTACTTAAGAAATACAACTTCCACCAAATCTCATTCCAAAACCTCAGCACAGACTGCGGAAATGGTGTTTGAATCGTTGAGGTATAGAACATTTATAATTTTTTTATTAATTAGTTATTTATAAAACATTTCAGAGTCTATTGCAAAATGGTGCTCATTTTATAACAGACGAGTTTAGCTGCAATATCTTCGTTTGTATTTGGAGTGATCTTCACTGCTGCTTCACAGCGACTTAATACCACACTGAACTAATCCTTGTTTTTCTTTTACGAAATATAGAACTTTTTCTAGGAGTCATGCACCATCGATGGTCTGGAATACGATAAGGTATGACAACAATTCCTCAGTTTGTAAGTCATGAATGTGTTTATACATTTATTTCCAATTAGTACACGTGGCCTGTAAAATCATATTTGCTTATTATACTTCCATGTTCAATTTAAATCTTCATACAAGACGATTGACATTTTTCCCTTACACTTAGAATATTTTAATAGCAAGCGCGCTGGTTTTATCATAGCATTTGAAACAATGAACCCGAAAGGAAGTCAAACGTTAATCAATAAAATGTACTTTGCTTGTGCCACGCACGCAAAAGATTAACTCTAGTCATAACAAGAAATCAATCCTTCAAAAACAATACTTACATGCTCTCATCGACCAAAAATAGATATAGTTTGTCGTAGTTTTCAATAGTTGGCCTTTTTCGGTTTTATTTTCAAGATTATTGCAGTTTTTTCTAACTTGAAGAGCCCTCAGAAAGCCATGAAAAATATTGAATCATAATGACGCAAATTTTTAAAAGTTGTTTTTATAAATTATTTGTATATACAAAAAAATTAGACAGGTTGGTAGCCGTTCTCTGAAAAAAACCGATGATGCTTATCCATACATATGTAAGAACGAAAGCTGGTCTTTTTCCCCAATTTAATTATCTTCTTGTCGCTTACCAAGGCCTCTTTCCGTTCATGATCATGGAAAATTTGGTAAATTCTGGTAGGAACTAAAATGGAACGCGACAATTTTGGGTAAAGATTTTCGAAAAATTATGACAACCCCTGAAGCTTGTCCTAAAAATTGAAGTTCTGGTGTTTTTGAAAATTTTGCATTCGGTATTATCCAAGTTTTGCATTTGGTATTATCTCGTTCCCAGGCCATCAGCCATGCTAAATTTCTTCCACGTACATGAGCACGTGACATTTCGGAATGAATTATAAGCACTACAAGTTTGGAGCCTGGAGTTTTATTTTATTTTATTTATTTATTTACTTATTTATTTTAATATGGTCATTTTTAATTTGTTTTCGTATTCACGTCATGTGCCCTTGAGTCTTTGCTTCAGTTTAAGACTTACTGAAGACACGGTCGATTACAAAGCAACATGAAAAAGAGTGAATATAGTTCATTCTACTTCAAAGCCCCTCTTTCTGAAGTTACATTACGACAAATTATACTAGTAATTACCGTTGGTAGTGAGAATGCGGCAAGTTTGTGGTTAGTCATAGCATTGACTCTTTACTGACACGTGTCAGCCAAGCATGAAATCGAGGTACCTGAGTCACTCCGTCATCGAATGCTAAATGATGACTCGACAATGAAGCTGTTCACACTTTGAAATAGTACGAGTTAGGCCTGGGCCAAGTGTCAAACTTCACCTGCAGGGAAACACGTTTTTCAGAGAAAAAAGTACTCGCAAATACACGTATACTCTAGTCATTATTAGATTGATGATGCAATTACCACACGAGCTTAGAAATGAGTAACCCCGACAGTATGGACAAAACGAAGAAATCAGGAAATTAACCTTCTTTTAGCTAACAGCAATACCCGGTGGACACTAGAGCTATCTGCCTAGCAAAATTTCACTCTTGACTAGTAGCGTAAGCAAATTCCCCCAGTGTGCGGCAATATTTTCAGCGCTTTTCTCCATGCGTGCTATCGCCGCCGAATATTCAACATGTTGAATAAATTCTGGCACGAGGGGTGTTTCCTCCAAGTGTGCATGAGTGAAAAGCTATGACCTTAGAAAATAATTCGAAAACGCATGCGTTTACTAATGTACAATTATCAATGCGTAATACCTTCACTAATGCAATTAATATTACACATGCTTATTCGCTGATAGCTTTTCATGCGCGCACACTTGGAGGAAACAGTCAGCGTGACAGAAATAATTCAATATGTTAAATATTCGGCGCCGATGGTACACGTGAAGAAAAGCACTCAAAACGTCAATGGGGGAATTTGCTCACGCCAAAATTCACGAGTGAACTTTGCTTGGCAGATCTAGGATAGATAGCTAGAGTGTACGCCGGGTTTAAAATATAATGTTATCAACAGTTAAATCACTCGTGCGTGACACCGACTCGCCGTTAAACCCACTCACGCGTGAAAACATGCACACCATGAAATGATTTCAGCCTAGGGCTGAACTCGAAAACCTTAGGGTTTATTTTGGCACTAGGCATTTCCTTCTTAAACTATATACAAATTTCAAAATTACTTAATATCTTATTAAAAAAAAAGAAAATATATATAAAGATCCCTTGTAACCTTATTTCAAAAGGAAATGCCAATAGATTATTGTATTGTAGTGTGTTGTATTGTATTGTATAAAACCCCATATCTATTGACTTTATCTAAACGTTTACTGCGCATGCCGGATAACTTGAAGTCTTTGCCACTGAATTCAAAACTAGAAACAGAGTAGTGAAAACAATCCTGGCGCAAATAAATGCTTTGTTTTGTGTTTTTGTGCTTGAGAAAAAACTAATTCAAGTATGCACGGTGATTGGCTAAATATTTTTTGTAATTCTGTACTGGTGTCCTTTGGTTTTGTTGCTGTACATCAAAACTCCACGGAAAATTGAAAAAGAACCGCATCTTTCCTGTTTTGAAACACAATTTAAGATTAATTGAAGAAAACAAAATACGACTAACGTAGTATAGAAATACAAAAAACAAAATGAAAATGTGACTACTCACTTAGAACTTACATTCCTCTTTAGTGCTGTGTGGGGTTTGTTTACCCTAAAACACTAAAAGAATTGTCATGAAAAACACCTTACGTGTTCACAAACTTTTAACAAAGACGTGGGTGACAGTTAGACATCTTCCTTTAGATTAATTATGGTGTACTTTATTCATAAAGCGGGATATTTTTTAAGTAATCTAAATAATACAGTGACGAATTTAAAAAAAGAAATGGAGTTATTTATAGCGTGCACGTCAACCAGTGGCTCTCATTGCCCAAGGGAGGAGTAAAAAGGGTGGTGGCAGAGTAAACCTACCGCATCTATTCCCCAAGACAACTCGCCTCATGTGGGCAGTCCCTTAAGGGTAAAAACAAAAATCAAACTTATTAACATGCTCAAAGTTATATTCTTCAAATGGGTTCAGTTATATTGTTATTTGTAAACGTGATTTCATTACTAAGTTGAAAATCAAATATGTTTTCAGGCTTACGTGTTGGCCAATCGAGTCCCACTTTGAACTAGATTGTCTGGAGGACATCTTCAAAGAGAATGGAAGAGAGGGGGCACTGAAACCAGTACTTTCCACTATTCTTACACCAGGACTATGTGCCATTTACAGTAAGTAATCGGCTTCCCTTGACAAGACAACGAACATCATAGTTCTTGTCATCTTGAAGAGCGGAGAGAAAGTGAATGCGGCAGTCGTAACTTCCCACTCATTCAATTATTTTGAACAAAATTTGGTACGAGAATAGTTAATCACAAAACAATTATTCGGTGACGTGGATTTAAATTGACATTTTATACGTCACAGTGTCGCCTGTATGATGTCGTCATAAATGCAAAAATGGCCGCTTCCTATAACTCCACAACCATTCTATCGATTAAAACAAAAATTGGCACAAGTATAGATGTTTACAAGACAAAAAATTTAACTGTGTCTCTGTGTTTTTTATAGGAGTTTACATTGTCAGATAAATATGTACTGTTTGCATAATGCGTTTTATAAATATAATTATGAAGCTATTCTGTTTATCACCGACTTACAAATTATGTCAGAAATCCATGTATCACCAATTGTGTCGTCATAATGACGTCATTTACTTATACAGATACAAAATAATTAGATGTATGTTTAAGATGATAGACCAGATATATTACACAAATGAAAAAATAATACTGAATTCTTGATAAAACCCATAACATGACGAGAGGATTGTCGTGAGGAAATCGTTACTATTGTAACAGATGACATCCCAATCAACAACTTTTGATATAATCTTAAAGTCCAATAAATCAAAATTTGGTTACTATTGCTTTGTTAGCACCAAAGCTATATGTATATATAATCAATCAAAGTCAGTGCGGACACTCGCCCACTTACCCCCCACCCACACCGTACATTTCCCTTAATGTGTAGGATTATAAACATGTGATGGGTTATAAACATGTATTAAAGATAATCGTGCTCAAAGAACACTGTTCATTGTTTTGAGGTACGTATAAAATTACAAAATTTCTCCAATAATCGCTCACTAGGTACTTATGGACTTCGCGACTTCTGGCGCAAAAGAGCTTTCTCTGAAGTGTCTGGTAACAGTGTGTGTGCGCACAGCACTGGTGAAGAAACAGAGGTAAGAAAAATCATACACAATCCGACTCTTCTGCATGTCAGCAAGTATCTTTAATGAAAAGTAAAAACAACTTTGGTCAATTCTATGTGATCGCTTCATTCAGTTACACAAGACAAAGAAACAGATACAGAAAAAAGGGGTTCCTAAGATGCAATTCACTACTCTAATTTTCTAGGAAAATAATTTACTCTTTTCAGTTTACTGTTTGGGCAGTTACCAAAACTCACAAATGTTTTATTTAATGAAAAAAAATCACCGAACATCTAGAAGTATATGTCCCCTAAGACACCTTACTGGTGCCATGCAGCTTATCTACTTCATCTTGTTACACTGTCGTAAGCAAGTGTACTTTGTCTTACTCGTAAGCATAATTACCTAACGTGTAGTTAAGGCTGTATTAAAGGAAGCTTTACTCCAAAATTGTTTTTTTTTTATATGTTAAACTACCGGCACATCTGTTTGGGATTCCAGAAAATTACTTTCTGAAGCGATTCGCTTGTTTAAATTCTGTGAAGATGAATAAAAAAGAACTAGTCAATCCTGCAGGGAACGGCCTATTGCACTTAAGTCTAACTTCACATTGTCGAATTGTTAAAAGGATCAGCTCTATTGCCTTGTTCGAACTGTTTTATTGCTTGCATTTTTTGTGAAATTTTCCAGTAAAATAATAATGAAAAATATGTTCTTTTTAATTAATTTCACAAAAAACTTACATTTCTTCGATTACAAATTGTAATTTGATGTTGTGACGTCACGGATTAGATCGCGGGCGCAAAGATGGCGGCTCCCTCAGCGTTCATCTTGATCGCGGGCGCAAAGATGGCGGCTCCCTCAGCGTTCATCTTGATCGCGGGCGCAAAGATGGCGGCTCCCTTAGCGTTCATCTTGATCGCGGGCGCAAAGATGGCGGCTCCCTTAGCGTTCATCTCAAACGTTTTTAAGAATGCCGCTTGAGGAATCGCCCCAAAAAGTACATTTCTTGAATCCCAAGCAGATGTTCTTAACATATATAAAAAATAGTTTTGGAGTGGAGATTCCCTTTATTAGTTTTCAGTTTAAGGATTGCCATAATGATAATATATATATAACCCGAGGTAATTGTTTCTGTTGGCTGACTAGGATTTAAGCAAAATCCATCTGCACGTTGAGGAAGTCGATTGTTTGGAGGAAAACGAAACTTCCAACTTAGATAATGGCCGATCTAGATACAATCAACCACCACGATCCCCAGAACTTCTCTCGCCTCCGGTAGAAAACCTAACATTGGCTAATGAAATGTTTCCAAGTGGTTCGATTGCTGTTTTTGTCTCTGGACTGGAAGCTGAAAGACAGAGACAGGAGTTGCGTGAGTTTGGTCTTGATGTAGCACCGCGACTGGCTGAACGAAGAGCGACTTATGCTAGAAAGTTTATGATGGAAGAGCGGGACGAGAGCGCGTTTATACAGGTACTAAACATATCTCATCATGTTTAATGAAACCTTTTTTAAGGTAAAATAATTAAAATGTACGTAAACTTGATAGGTTGTCAGTTATCGCAAAATGGAAACAAAACACAATGAAAGGTCGATACATTTTCTTATCGAACTGTGTCAGCCCAGTGTTGTATTAAATTGTATTGTATTGTAGTATAATGCATTGTACAGCATTGTACTGTATTTTATTATATTGTATTGCATTACTCTGCCCTGTACTGCATTGTGTTGCATTGCACATCACTCTACTGCATTGTACTGTATTGCATTGCACTACACTGTACTGTACTGAACTACACTGTATTGTTTTGTATTGCATTGCATTGCATTGCACTAAACTACACTGTATTTTATTGTTTTGTATTGCATTGCATTGCATTGCACTGAACTACACTGTATTTTATTGTTTTGTATTGCATTGCATTGCACTGCACTGAACTACACTGTATTTTATTGTTTTGTATTGCATTGCATTGCATTGCATTGCACTGCACTACACTGTATTGTATTGTTTTGTATTGCATTACATTGCACTGCACTGAACTACACTGTATTGTATTGTATTGCATTGCATTGCATTGTATAGTACTGTAATACTGATTCTGTTGTTTCGACTTACCTTAACAGTATGAGTTGAAAAGTAATACCATTTTATTGTATTCCTCTAAAGTACAACATAGAGCAGGCGGTTGAGAACAAGATCAAACAGCTTCAGATGGCAGAAGAGCTCGATAAGAAAGGAACGTCCCGAATGGGAAGAAGAGCCAAACTATGGCGGCGTTGTGCAAACATGGCCGAGGTGTTGGCGAAGGAAGAGGCAGAAACAATTTTGTTTAGAAAGAAATACCATAATGCAGCCATTCATGTGTTTGGTGGCAATGCTAAAAACATTGTTTATTGATAAACGGCTCGGTTCTAGTAATACAGAATAAATTTGATCCGATAAAAGAGTTACCTTCCCATCAAACTGGTAGCTTTAGCGAGATCCTAAGTCGCAAGAGCGGTTCTCCGCACAACTAAGTCAGCCGACTTTGAAATTAGCACTTGGGCATGCTGTCTTATTCTGCTCCTTGCTGTGTTGACGCGGACAGACGATGGCGAGCCAGTGTTTTATGCTGCGGGTAGAAGGTCATCCCTACACTAGAAAGCTAATCACCCGGAGAGGCTGGTTACCCAAAAGTTCCGCCAAGGCAAACGAATGGACGAGAAATTTGTATTCAAAGAAATGTAAAAATACTTAACTGCCCAGAGTGACTGGAGAAGGGAATAACTTTTCTACTGTGGGCAACTTTCCTCCATGTCAATGCGCATTGTACTCATAGTTTACTTTTTCTTCAGACCACCTTAATTGCGGTTCATAATCACGCACTGTCAATTTATGGCGAAGCAAAGAGACAGAGCTCAGCTTTAGACATGCCGGTGTCAGTAAAAACAACAGACTTAGAATATCCTCATAGTGTGTGTGTTGTTTGTAACTGGTGATTTAGCCTCAAGAAATCTTGAACGAAATCCACAGCGAGAATGTATAATTAATAAATGCTAATGGTTGCTGAAAGATCATTTACGCGACGTTGTCCAGTCTAAAATCTTGGCTAAATGTATCTGATAGTAGAGACTCTTGGATATATAAGCAGTTAATATAAGTTGATAAACCTTCAGAAAATTTTAGTTGACGGGTTCGTACGCTTACTGGAGATCGAAATTCCTGACGTAGGTTTAAGATCTATTCCTCCGAGCCACGAGATACCACGTTCACATTCCGGCTCCGACGATTGTTGTAAATTTTGATGACTGTCTTTCCCGCCAAAGCTGACTCAGCTTTCTATCGTTAAGCGGTCAGTAAAATGAATACCAGCTTCTGTTGGTGGCTAATCTGCGGCAGATTAAGGCCGTGTTACACGAGTCAACTTGCAACGACGATTTTCCGCGTTTCAATGTTGCGTGTTGTGTTGCGAGTTTTTGAAACCAATTCAAAAACTCCCAACATGTTGTGCGAGCCCAGTGTAGCGCAGAAAATCGTCCCCGGTGACCTCTTACACGGGGAACAATTTTCCACGATAC
>JAOCPT020522049.1:0-11793 GCA_026546935.2 Palythoa grandiflora
TATTTGACCGTGGTCAAAGATAGGAAAATATGTGACCGTGGTCAAAGATAGGAAAATATGTGCCCGCTCATGAATGATTGAGAGCCAATCAGAACGCGCGACTTGTTACCGTGCCCGCTGAGAAAAAAATAATAAGAGATTATTTACCGAGCACTAGGTCTGCATGGAAAAATATCAGACTGAGGTCTTGACAGTACAGACTGAGTGCAGCGAGGTTTATACAAAAAAGACAGAGGTCTGATATTTTTACATACAGGCTGAGCAAGCAAGGTTAATAATTCGTTTTTATTATATGACTTTTTTTACTTCTGGTAATTTATCCCATATCTACATATGTCTAAGGAAATGATCTGAACTATCCGATGGGTTTTGGAAATTCTCAGAATTTTTTTTTTAAATGATTGCACAAGTTTTGAAAATTTTCTGAAAATCAACATCTGGGAAACCGGTCCGAATACATAATTGGCTAACATTACGACAAAGCCCATTTCAATTGTTACCTACCCCACCGATTTTGTAGCTCAGTTTAAACTTTGATAATGACACAAAGATTAAAACTGACTGATGGCTGCGAGAATTAGAATGTAATTATATGGCATGGCACTAAATTTACAAATGTTTGACAGTTAAAATAGCGGAAGATAATTCAAAGCAAACTTTAAAACAGCAATAATGCTTCATGGAGTTGAAACATGATGGGGTGTTTGATGATATAAAAAACAGCCAATATATTTATATTAAGGTTTGAATAATTTTGTTTCATGTTACTAGTTTGTTCTTCAACTGTCTTGTAACAAACATATCCTGTTGCTCATGGTATAACCTCATTGTTGTAGATCTAGCAGTATTCTTTGCAACTCGGTGTTTGGCTGCAAGAAAGGGTCATAAGTATATGAAAGTATATGCTTCATTTTTACTGTTAAAAATGAAGTTTAAAATGTTTTCACTGGTACTTTTTCTCTAGTCATCTGTTTGTAACAAAATTGTTGAGCAACTGGGGCAGGATGCCATTGACTTCAAGCAGAGACAAGTCTCCATTTTGTCACAAGAAAGTTTTTATCGAGAGCTAAGTGCAGAGGAAGCAGAAAAAGCAAGAGAAGGAATTTTCAATTTTGATCATCCAGGTATTTGTTAACCATTTATTAACTGAATTCTTGGTCAGTATGGAAAAATATTACTCTCAAATTTATTTTTAAATTTAAGACAAGTTGAGCACAATAGAAAAGAGCTATAAACAATGTTTCAGACTAATTACTAGTTTTCCTTCAGGATAAATTGGAAAAGATATCAGTCCAAGTTTTAAAGAAATACAAACTAACCACTGCAAGGCTTGTAAAAAAGACCTTTAGAAGAACTGATGTTTAATCTTTTAAGGAGGGGGGGGGGGCATTGGGGCACATTAAAAACTGCAAAACTGCCCAAAAATTTACCTAAAACCGAAAAACCACAATTAATTTTAATCAAATCCAAAACCCGCATAAAAAGCATCCAACCCAAAAATTTATGCTCCCCAGGTTTTAAAAACCTTTCAAATCCGAAAAACCGATAGTATTTTTTGCCAAAAACTGAAAACTGGTTGCTAAATAAAAGAAAAACCGAAAACCCCAAGGGGCAACAAAACTGAAAAACTGCAGTATTTTTTTCTGTGAAAACCCAAAAACCAATCCAAAAAATGGCCGAAACCCCCAAACCGAAAATCCCAACGCCTACCTCTTTAAGACATGGGCAAGTGAGAAAAAATAATGTTATTTTTTATAATACCAGTAGCACATAAATCTAGATTTATTTGCAGTGAATCAACCAACCAGAGACTTGCATTTTGTGTTGTTTTGTTGTTATACTATGAAATATTATTATATGATTAATATTCACTCAACACATATATTTTGCTACTGAAAATGAAATAATTAATATTATTTATAAACTGAGTATAATTTAGTTATAAGATTTATTTTATGACATTTATATGATTGTGTAAGAAAGACTGTAAGAAACATGGTAGATTGGCACATCAAACATTTTGTTTAAAACTATAATATAAAAATTTGCAGATGCTTTTGACAACCAGTTAATATACCAAAGTTTATCGAAAATCAAGGAAGGTGAACCAGCCAAAATACCTGTTTATGATGTCAAGTCTTCATCAAGGTGTGTATGCATGTTATGAAACAGGGCTAGCCTGCGTAGCTGGCAGTCTTGTGATGAGAAGGAAAAATTGAAAATTTGCCATTATTGATTGGGCCCCATGATGGACGAGTTTGAGAGGTCTGGGGAGAGGAAATTATCTTTCTTAACCTCTCCCCAGTCTTTTTGATCAAATTTTTGACTTTTTTGCCTTCTCGCAAGACCGCCAGCAACACAGGCTAAAGCAGGGCTGGAAATTAACATCCACCCACTTGCCAACAATGGCGTTGCGAGTAATTTTTGCCGCAGGTGTGCGGATATCACAAAAAGGTTGTCCAACTGGTGAGTTACTAAAAATTAATAATTTACATAATCAAAACATATCAGTTTGAGCTTAAAATGCACTGCTGCAATAAACCAATAAGTTAGTTTTGATCACAACTCTGTTTGTCAGCTGGTATGCACAGAGTTTAACTTTATGTCGTTTGTATTAAATAGAAACCTGTACAATTAGCTGTTTTTCTAATGTTAATTAAAAAAGAATGTAAACTATTTGCATCAGAGTTTTACTACAGCTGTAATTTTAGTTTTGCTTTATTTTGGGCTAGTAAAATCTCAGGTAGGCAAGTGACTTACAAATGCTACTCACCCGACTGGGGAAAAGCTAAAAAAGTTACAGTAGTTTCCTGAAGAAGTAAAGTGTGTTCTCCAAGCCTTAGTAGCCGTAGCGAAAACAAAGGTAAACGTTTGGGAGAATTTGAGAGCAGATCACTGAAAACCTGTGATGCAGTCGAGAGTTTTCACCTGCTCAAGAATTTTCAAAAACTTTGCCAAGGTCTTCACCAGGCTGCGTTCAAAGGCATGGAGAGTATGTTTTATTTCTTTTATAAAATTATTATTTTTTGACTTAATAAAGAGAAAGACGATATACTTAGTGTGTATAGTTTTCCTTCTTTCATGAAACTAAAAATTGTCACAAATTGGCTTCAGCCAGAGGTCATTTTGTGCTTCAATCATAGCTCACTATGAAAGCATCAGTGAATTATTTCATAAAGTCCTGTGAAGTAGATGGGTGAATAGTTTCATTAACAAATAATTTAGCTCACACTCACCCTATATAAGAATACTGTGACTGAACGTCAGCACATTCATGATATTTATTGACTTGAGTCAGAATCACTGTTTTTTATTTACAGTTGTTAAGAAGCTGTGTTCTTCACTGAAGTATATTTATTTAATTCAGAAAATATTAATATCTTCTCTGGATAGAACCCAAGAAATGACAGTAATGTACCCAGCAGATGTCATATTATTTGAGGGCATTCTAGTACTTTATCAAAAGGAGATACGGGATATGCTTGATATGAAACTGTTTGTCGACACTGACAGTGATACCAGATTATCAAGAAGAGGTACAGGCAATAGTCATTGATACAAGACTTAGAAGATTGGTGAATAGCATATCATGCTATTGAACTGACCTTCTTATATTAATCTCAACGTACATTTTTGTACAATAATTATTATGCTTTGTACCAGGGTTATATGCAATGACGTTATGATACGACCTTCGCGGTTATGAACACAATTTAAGTAATTCTGAAAGAGAAGCCTGAGCAGAGGTCTCGGGTTCCAATCCCGTTGAAGCCTAATTTCACAATTACTTAAATTGCATTCATAACTGTGAAGGTTTTATCATAACATCATTATACATTTTTGTGACAAATGACTTTTTTGAGCTATTTGTCTCACTAACATTATAATACTACTGCCTGGCTAGCCTAAGCGGTATGGTGCCAGTCTGAAATGCAAGAGGTTTGAGATTGGGTAAAGGTGTTTCTGCAGATTTTGTCTTCTATGGATTTGATCTCCCCAGACCTTTTAGAGAACTTAAGCAGTTAGAGCATCCCAACTTTGGAAGTAGAACACATGTAATAGGTTGATGTCAGTCTGGTTTTGGTGTTGCGTATTACTGATTTTTACAAGGACTGCATTTTAGCAAATCAGCTAAATCCTTTTACGAGCCAAAGTGGCCCATTGGAGCCGGTGCTTATCTCCAGTTTCTGTAGTGTTAAGTGGATGAGAGTCATTGACTCCCCCTGGACAGGATACTAATCCATCGTAGGTTAGCCCCCAGCAGAAGATTGTACTCATTTTACCGACCTCGGGAGGATGGAAAGCTGAGTCAAGAAGGTCATGCAAATGTTCAACACTCGGGCTGAGCTGGGGTTTGAACCCAGGAACTTGTGGTTCAAAGGCAGAGATCTTAATAGCATAGCAAATCAAAGTTTTCAAAATATTTGAAAGAAATTATACTTTTGGAGGGGGGGCCACATCACCAAGAATCTTATTAAAGGCGACCAAATGCATTAGCAGATTTGGTTTGTGGCAAACGAAATCCTTGGGGGGACCAAATCCACTGTGACATTGGCTGCATGGACCTTCTTCACTCAGAATCTTAAGTAAATTGAGGAGAAAGTACAGCCTTTGCTATAAGATCTGCAATGATTGTAAAACTGACCTTTGCATCTTCTTGGATTAGGATGTTAAACCGTAGGTCCAAATGTTGATCTGTGTGTAATGGCCTTCAGAATTAGATAAAAATATATCATTGTTAAACGTTGGCATATTTTGTTTGACATTTGCTGTATTTTAATGCTCTTGACATTGACCAGTGTACACTTTACCATATTAATTAATAGTTTTAATGTGAGATGTAGTTAATGATTGCTGTGACTTTTTATACTGTTATTAATATACCATTCTCTCTTCTTTGACCTTTTCTCATAGTACTTAGAGATATTGAAGAGCGTGGCAGAGACTTGGATAAAGTTCTGGCAACTTACACTAACTTTGTTAAGCCTGCATTTGAGGAATTTTGTTTACCAGTAAGTACTGTACTGACAAGGCTATGTCAGTGTCAGGCTCCGTTGATCTTTACAGAGCTCTCAAGTTGAGACATTTACAAACAGTGAGATTTTTGACCAAGCAAGCATCAAAGGCATGAGCTGCCCCTGTGGTAATGCTGAAAGCCCATGCATAGGTCTTGAGGGTTTCAGTGCATGTTTCCCCACAAATTGGTGAAAAAATCGCTTCCCAGATCGCTGGAAATGCAATAAATTCTTGAAACAATCGATGTTTCATGCAAGCACAGAAAAAGGCAGTTTTCGAAGTTATGCCTTCATAAGTCTTTGCCGAGCAAGACAGTCAGTTTTCAAAATTGTTTGTTTTTAATTAGAACAAAAAAGATCAAGGGGAGTCAGGTTGGTGTAGCGGCATCACTCGCGTGAGCTACGATCTGGGATCAACTCCTGTAGGGGAGTCAGGTTGTTGTAGCGGCATCACTCGCACCTCTCACCTCTACGACCTGGGATCAACTCCTGGGGCCTGCACGTGGGCTGAGATTTGTCAACTCTCAATCTGACTCCAAGGGTTTTTTGCTTGGTACTCCTGTTTTCCACCCTCTCCAAAATATGACTGTCATGCTAAGATCTGAGCCATGGAGCCATTAACATTAGCCTCTGGCTAGGAAGAATGGTCAACCACTTCCTTTGCACTTGACGTTAAATAAATTATTTGTAAGGAAAACATTTTCTTTCCACTTACCATGGAATAAAGATATTCGTTAAAGCTAAAAGAGTAGAATCATCTGTTAGAAAAGTGCCAGTGCGTGAATAACTTTTTTCGGTGTGAGAGCATGGGATACAATCAAAACTTGTGCTCAGTGCATGGGACTTGAGAACTCTGTCTATTAAACTAAGAACTTTCTTAGTATCAGTGAATGATGGTGAAAGATATGTTTTATAATTGGTTACTGCAGGCTACCATTTAGGCCTGGAAAATTAGTGCAACATACAACTTTTGGCACATAGCATTTGACATGATGTGTATCTATAGATGCTTGGACTTTTAAAATACTTTAATTTACGTAAAATTTTTACTTCTTCCTGTGTGGATTATTGAAATAGAGTCCTGTACATAAAATTTGGGAACTCTTTTTGTCAATACCCAACGTATAGCCCACTCAGTCTAGACAGAAGATAAGACAGAAGTGAAATTTGGATCTTCTAATGTTTTGTAATGCTGCGTGGTTAGCCTAGTTAGTAAGGTACCAGTCTGACGTGCAGGAGCCGGTGTTTCAATTCCCGACCAGACCCTCACTTGCGGTGTTAAATGACTGAGGAGAAGGTACGGTCTTTGCTCAAACATCTGCAAATGGTTACAACTTCGCGTATACTCATATAAGGACATTAAACCGTGGGTCCAGTCTCTCAACCCTCTTTCAAGAGACTTGCACAGGTCTCCATTTAAACCAGCCTCCATGAACTGGATACGCCTGTTACAACATTGCTTATTATTATTATTAATTATTGTTGTTGTTATTATAACATGCTCGTAATATTTACTCAACAGACAAAGAAGTATGCCGATGTTATAATTCCCCGTGGTGCTGACAACATAGGTTGGTGATAAGTTCACAGTATTAGTTAAGCACTCAGTTATAATAATGTTTTAAAACGTCCTTTTAAATACAAACTTCAATTAAAATTTTAACTGTAACAATAGGTAAACTAATGCTTGAAAATGCGTGTAAATTTAACCTTTACAGGAGCCCATTAGTATAAAATCTTTCATTTATCACTCAAAAGCTATTTTTAAGTTTCAGTTCTGAGGCAAAGAGAAAATGCGATGCTACTTCAGGGCCTGTCCTCACTGGTGCGTTTTCATTTGAAACCACATCCATACATTTCGATGCGTTTAGGCCTTCTGTCCACACTGTGACACTGAGCATTTTCAACGAAGCTGCATCAACGTGAAAATGTTCTGGAAATGAAAGCGCATAGGTATCGTCCTCGTGCGGACAGTTGAAAACGCATCGAAATAAAAACGATGGTTATTGTCATCGATATCCCGTGAATGATACCCGTGTTCGTGGATGCGAAATCAAACATGGCGTCCCCTTTGAGCAAGTGCACATTATTTAAGTTACAGGTGTACATCACTGTAGCATTTTAGTGTGGACAGTTGAAAACGTTATGGAAACGGTAGTGTACACAGATCGATCGATGCGTTTTCGATTTCACTGAAACCTGAGGCAAATGAAAACACGTTAGTGTGGACACGGCCTCATTCAGCAAACTGGATTGTCTGAAAAACATCTGTGTAAATTTTTAACTTCTTACACTACTGCGCTTGCATGTGGCTGTCATATAAAATGTTAAAACACCTCTCACGTACTGCCCTGATTATCATGTATAACAAATAATAATTTGACATATAAATCTTGGAAAAGTCATTCAGAGTAAAGCACTGTATTTGCCGTTAGATAATGTGCACACAGGGATCGAAATATATAATTGAAAATGCTGGAGGCTGACAGGCTCAAAGAACAATTCTTTAGGAGCCGACTCAAAAGTTTAGTAGCCCAAAACCAACAATGTCAAGCAAAGTTCTGGAGGGTGATGACATTGAAAGGCACGTCATGAGTACAACATTTTTAGAAAAAAATGACGGCAAGTTTTGGCTTCAATTTCACAAATAATGAAAAGTTTTACGATTCGGCGATACTTTACGATAGTTTGTTTATATACAACTGCCGAAACATTGCTTTGGATTGCATCATCAGTATTTTTGGTTCTTTAAACACATAATCACGAACTGCAAGTTGCCTGGGGAGAAATCTGGTGACGTTTCGTTCTTCGACCGGGCTAAAGTAGACTGTTTCGATCCCTGGTACGCCAAATCATTAACTGCAAAATTAAATATCTGTAAGCTTCAGTAATTATTTAAAATAAACGTGCACAGTTAACACTGTCAGAGCTAGCTGGGAAATTTGTTAAATTTTTATGAAAGAACGTACCTCAGTTGAGCTGCAAAAGCTCTGTGAAGTCAAGAGACGAAACAACACTATCGTAACTATTCTTAAGACGAACCGCTGACCTGTTACTTTTACTGAACAGCGTGTTCAGCAACACATGAAATCGACAACATCTCAGCCAAAATTCCTTAAACTATTGTTGGCCTCTTTCTTCTTCAGTTGCCATTGGTTTACTAATCCAGCACATCAAAAATATTCTCGCAAGGAACAAGAACTTCAATGATGGTTCACAGACAACATTGCATTCTAGACAGGTCACATCAGGTCCTGTAGAAAGATAGGAGTTAACTCGAGACATTTATATTCATCTTTCAACTTATTAAAAATAAATAGATTTTGTTTAACTATTTTGACAGCTTGCGCGAAATTTGATGTCAGAAGATTTAAAGACTTATTGTGCATGAAAATTATGTACACTTTGTAGTTTTTGATGTTTTCCCTTAGTTTAATAACCGAGTATATGTAATGCGCTTTACCCTTTAGTAAAACTGCTCACTTATGAAATAGGTTCGTTTTATCTATGCTATATATTACACACATAGGCAGATAACTACCCTTAACGGATTATTTAATATAATGAATCAATAAATAATAGCGCAATTATTTTGGCTAATGTGGTTTTTACTTATTTTGCTTACATCGTGAAATGGGTTTTGGTATAGAGACAGCAGATAGCGAACTCTTAGCATGGCAAACACTTCCTATAGATACAAACATGAAGTAATGTACAAATTATAATAACCAAATTATCATCACCGTAAAAATTTGGATAAGCTGACGTTTCGAGTGTTAGCCCTTCGTCAGTGCATAATGAAGGGCATCACTGCTCTGAAGAAGGGCATCACTGCTCTGACGAAGGGCATCACTGCTCTGACGAAGGGTATCACTGCTTTCACGAAGGGCATCACTGCTCTGACGAAGGGCATCACTGCACTGACCAAGGGCATCACTGCTCTGACGAAGGGCATCACTGCTCTGACGAAGGACATCACTGCTTTCACGAAGGGCACCACTGCTCTTACGAAGGGCATCACTGCTCTGACGAAGGGCATTACTGCTCTGACAAAGGGCATCACTGCTCTGACGAAGGGCATCAATTCTCTGGCAAAGGGCATCACTGCTCTGACAAAGGGTATCACTGTTCTGACAAAGGGTATCACTTCTCTGACAAAGGGTATCACTGCTCTGACAAAGGGCATCACTGCTCTGACAAAGGGTATCACTGCTCTGACAAAGGGTATCACTGCTCTGACAAAGGGTATCACTACTCTGACGAAGGGCATCACTGCTCTAATGAAGGGCATCACTGTTCTGACGAAGGGCATCACTGCTCCGACGAAGGGCATCAATTCTCTTGCAAAGGACATCACTGCTCTGACGAAGGGCATCACTGCTCTGACGAAGGACATCACTGCTCCGACGAAGGGCATCAATTCTCTGGCAAAGGGCATCACTGCTCTGACGAAGGGCATCACTGCTCTGACGAAGGGCATCACTGCTCTTACAAAGGGCATCACTGCTCTGACGAAGGGCATCACTGCTCTGACGAAGGGCATCAATTCTCTTGCAAAGGGCATCACTACTCTGACAAAGGGTATCACTGCTCTGACGAAGGGCATCACTGCTCTGGCAAAGGACATCACTGGTCTGAGAAAGGGCATCACTGCTCTGACGAAGGGCATCACTGCTCTGACGAAGGGCATCACTCCTCTGACAAAGGCCATCACTGCTCTGAGGAAGGGCATCACTGCTCTTACGAAGGGCATCACTGCTCTGACAAAGGGTATCGCTGCTCTGATGAAGGGCATCACTGCTTTCACAAAGGGCATCACTACTCTGACGAAGGGCATTAATGATCTAACAAAGGGCTAACGATCGAAACGTCAGCTTTTCAAAATTCTTAGGGTGATGATAATTTGCTTATCACACCTTACTTCAAGTTTGTATCTTCTCGCCGACGCATTGTAAAGTTTTTTAAAAACTATTAACTAAAAGTTCCTTCCACCCTTTGGTATTTCAAGAGCAAAACAAAACAGGTTTATGAACAAGCCGCTGCACAAACATGGGTAAAGAAGGAGAGGGAATGCATTTTCCGTCTTTCTTGAATCGCCCTAGTTTTCAGTGATGTGCGTATCCAAATCTGAAGAATCAAGAAGGACATGTTTGTCGTCTGCCCTGTAAACAATAATTTATTGTAGGAGGGCGAAATCTGAAATACAACAACAACATTTTATGTACAGTGGTGCACCCCGCCTTACAACCACTTCACTAATACAAACAACATGCTACTAGATGGTTTTCACATGCCGTCATAGCAGTCATGCTGGTGGACATTGAACAAAAGAATTTTGATGATTTCTTTTGCTTAGAATACCAACATGGCCGGTCCGTCTTTTGTCTATAGCGATTCTGGGCGTTGTGTGAAAAGCACTTTTTTGGCCCGCCAAAATAGCCATACATTTTTCATACGAGCTCCCTGTAAATGAGTCCACCTCTTTAATACAGCCGACGACTATTTACTGAGTCCCAGAGCGCATATTTCTTTGTTTTGAATCTCGTTAATACGACCACTCAAAACCAGATACAAAACTCAACCAGTCAAATAACTGTCAAGAAACTGAACCTGTCTGTTACGTGTTAAATCCAAAATCTTAGTTGGAGAACTTCATCAAGGTGTTTTTAAGTGTGACAGAGATACAATTGAAACACGCATCATTTGAAACATACCAACAATGAAATATGACCCTACCCCGTTAATATGATCAAATTATTTCGGCCTGTTGATGATTGTGTTGACTGGGTTCCACTGTATTTGGAAGAACTACAAATATTTTTACAAGTCCTTTCATTCTATATGGCAGCGTTGTTTGTGCAGTCGGGTAAAATCTCTGCCATTCATCCGAAAAATCCCGAGCTCAAACGCCCGCACTACACTGTACCGAGCGTTGAATATTTGTGCGACCATCTTTTTCGCCGAAGGTGACTCAGCTTTCGATCCTTAAGAGGTCAGTAAAATTAGTACCATTCTCGTGTGGGGGCAAACATGCGACGGGTTTGTGTCCCGTCCAGGGAGAGTCGATGACTCACATCTACTTAACAATACAAAAACTGGAGATTCACCCGTGCCTATGGGCTACTTGCACACATTCGTTTTTATAAAAAACCATCTACACTCGGCTTCAGTTATAAATGAAAGTTTTTCATCCACAGAGTAAATTGCGTTAAAATATGGCTCATCGTCCAAAAATGGAGAATTGTCTCCATGTGCCGCACACTAGCAGTATTCCATCTCGAGTCCGTAGCGATGGGAGGCGCAAACAAATGACCAATACACCAACCTGACTCCCTCCACTCTCGTAACTTCAAGTGTATTTGAAGCTACTGCCCTCAATTAAACAACGACATTTGTAATTTTTATTCTTCAAAGTCGCTCCTCTAGCACATGAGAATACAAGAATTCCATATGCTATTTTATTTATGATACCGCTTTGATTAAATATATATTGAAAAAAAATCATATGTAACTTGAGCAAAGGCTGTTTTGTTAAGTGGTTATTGCATAGCATCGTAACGCATTGCATCATAATATTACTTACTTACTTACGCCCATCGCCCCCTGCGGGGCATAGGCCATCGATGAGCTTCCTCCATCGCACACGGTTCTGAGCCTTTCTTTCCGGTTCTTTCCAGCTCAAACCATTCTCTGTGACTTCTTTTTCCAAATCTCTCCTCCAGCTATTTCTTGGTCGCCCTCGTTTCCTTCTCCCCTGGGGGTTCCACGAAAGGGCCTG